>PVLA01000107.1:798831-820251 GCA_004027455.1 Hydrochoerus hydrochaeris
CTTCCTTCCTTCCTTCCTTCTTTCCTTCCTTCTGTCTTTCTTTGTACCAGGGATCAAACTCATGACCTCACACTTGCCAGGCAGGCAATTGTGCTGCTGAGCTAATTCCCCAACCCCAAAAATTCTACGTTATTGTCTGAATAAAATTTAAATAAAATTGTGAACCTATGGGAAAAAAATATGTGCACCTTTGTTTTTTTCTGAATTACTGTTTTAGGTACTGTACTGATATATTCCTAAACTTTTTTTCAATGTGCCTGAATAAATTACCTTGAGTAACTTAGTTAACATCTCGGTCTCAAAGTTAGTAGCTATAACATAATAATAATAGCAGATTTTATTTTCTCACAGGTTTTATGAAAATAGAGAAAGAATACACACATTTACCTTTGCTCACACTCTAACACCTCATGTGCTTTGAGAAAAGCAGGAGCTGTTACTGTTAGTAATATGATAACGTGGTACAAAGGTTCTCCTTATCTCAGAGGAATTGATTTCTCATGACTCTTATGACATTAGTATGATAAATTTTCCCATTTAAAATAAAGCAAAGTAACTAATGTCATGCAGATCAATTCATATAATTACAGAATGATTAATGAAATTTACAAAACCATTTAACCAAATATACTTTTCAATATACAAATAGCAATCAAGACAGCCTGTAAATTAATGTGTTCTTAGGAACACTAGGCTGAACTTTCATCTTTATGGACTTCTGAAGTGGAATAACAACATCCCAACTAAGTGTTTTAAAATAAAATCTGAGGATGCTTCCACAGTGACAACTTCACATCAGATGATATAGGAAATTATTTTTTCATAATCAATAAATATTCATATGAGCACAAGTTGAAAGTAAGCTTCCAAGATGATTTAGAAGTGGAAGCCAGAAAGTGCTTAAAACAGCAGCTAACCTCATTTCTGTGACCTGCAGTTCAGCACAGGGACACAGATTCTTCCTTCAGCTTTTAGAACTCCAGACTCTAGTGAACCAAGATCACTACTATCCAAGTTCATTATAGCAAGATCATTACTATCCAAGTTTTAAATAGCTCAACCCCTTCAGGATTATTATCAAAAGCTGTTGGTCTTTGTTTTAACAAAATACTTTGATTTGTCCTTCAGAAGACTAAAAGCAGATAAAAGAAACCTTCAAGACTCCAAAAAGATGCAAATGAAATTACCTTAGCCACGCCTACAGAGCTGATCAATATGCCTATGAAGTGTGTCAATGCGGAACAATGCCCTTCCACAGCAGTAAGGTGGTTACACCTCTAGGGAAGAGACATTCAGCCATTCTAGGTCAGAGAAGCAAGGCTGCAAGCTGGGTAAATGACAACTTCGACTCTTAAGCAAGCATTCATACAAGTGAGTAAGAAAAACAAGATGTCACTAGGCATACAAGAGAAAAACAGATGAGTGATTTCACACACGAACAAAAAATAACTTTAGGTTGAAAATGTTTTTAATTCACTTGCTTAAAACTCTGAAAAATTAAAAGTCTGTATCAGTCACCCACTTAAAGTAAAACCACAATAAAGATGCTCCTCATTGGTGGCTGGAGAAATGGAAGTAGGGCCATGTTACACAATAGATGACATTGCAAATTGGGGCCAGTCATCTAGAAAATATTACTGAACCTTCCTGACTTGGTGGCTCGACTTACAATTTTTCAAAAGAGATACATGTTCAATAAAAACCACATGTTGAAGTTTGATTTTTTTCCAAGGCTGCTGATGTGCTTGGCAGAAGCAGCCAGATGGTAAATATTTACTGAGATGGTAAATAACCTATGCTCTGGAGCTAACCGTTGCTAAGTTGTGATGCTCTATGGTTAGCTGTGATAAGCACATTTGGACTTGGATAACATCAGTGGGCTAACTGGGAAATAATCCCACTGAAAGTTGAGAAGTACTTGTACTTCAAAACCTACCAAAGAGCAATCAGTGTTTTCTCTGACATCATCCTGTTGCAAAATAATTAACATCATAGAGTTTTCAATTAAACTAAGCAGAGTCATAGAAAGATTCTTTATTATATAATACATTGGTATAAATTAGTTATTGATGAAAATGAGATAATGGCTATTTACCATATACGCCGTATAATGCATAACTATACACCACATAAGCTTGCTTTGAAGAATGCAATACTGCATGGGAGCTCTTGGTATTGCCTAGCACTTAAGAGTCAGCACTTTAAAACACATTCTCTACTACAGCATTGCACTGGGGGCAAAAAATGGGGTACATTTAATACATATAAGACTGTGCACAGATTTTAAAGGAAGTAAATTACTTTTTAAATAAAATATGTTTATGGAGTTTATGAAGTAATAAAAAGAAATATGGATTGATAATAACATTTTAAATTATATAACAATTAGTGGAAGAAAAGTAAAATGATGATATAAAAATCTTCCAGGACTCTTACAGCTGTTATTGTTGGAGTGTTACATCAGTTATGGCAAGATTTTTGAGTTTCTCTGATCTGAATTATTTTCGTTATTTCATTATATAACTTTAAGAAATTTGAATAAAGCATTTAAACAACTCCAATTATGATTTGTACTCAAATGTACTGCTATTAAGACACTTAAAAATGATTTAAAAAGAACTGTAGTATATAAATAGTAGTGGTAATGAAATCGGGGACATGAGTCACTTGTAACTAATACTGAAAATGTTCACTATTGTATACATTTTGTCTCATGATGCAGTAATGTAACGCACAGAATGCCTGTGTCCTTTCACCCCATTTATAGGCTGCTATCCTAACTTCTGAGGTAATGATATTAGAAGATACGGCCTTCAGAAGATGATGTTATGAGAACAAGACCCTTACACATGTGTGTGGAGAGACACACAATTCTTCTGCTTTGAGTTTATAAGGCTGCTAAAGGGCCATGTACAATCTGGAAGAGCATTTGTACAAGGAATTAAACTAGTGTCTTGAGTTTGGACTTCCTGGCCTCCAGAACTCTGAGAAATAAATTTCTGTTGTTTATCAGCCATCTCTGGCATTTTTTATAGAAGCCTTAATAACACAAATAATTGGTCGATCTTTGCATACATTCAAAAAGACTCAAATATCTTTAGTAATAACTAAAAAAAAAATATCTTATGATGACACATGTGGGTCCAAGCTCAAATTGTTACTTACAAAGGCATAAAATTATTGTATATCACAAATATAAATAATGCTACCTAGTAAAATTGCTTCTTTGCTCTATCTCTTTCCATGCCTCCCATTTCTCCTTTTTCTGGTTCTGCTCTTTCTGAGTGAATTTTTGAATATTTTTAAAAGGAATAGTGTACTTATGACATGTGCAAGATGTATATGTGTAATCCAACCATATCCATTTACACGTGCTTGGAGTTCATGTGTGCAACACTCGGTAAAGCCCTTGTCTTAGAATCTGGTGGAAGGGACAGTTATACTCAGCATTTCAGCTTGTCTTCCAGTTCTTCACTTCCTCATTTCTAGCCAGTGTATTACCCCTTTCCAGACGTGATCAGGGGCCCTGTTACCTTGGAGACTTTCTACAGAAACTGGCTGGTGTGAACCCCATCCCTGTGAGATGGGGTCTGACAGATAATGCTCTATTCTAAGCCTTGTACTTGCTCATCTTGTTTTTTCCTGAAACTTCACATTTCAAGACTGGAATGTTCTATTACATTATTCACTATAAACATGAGAATTCTGGAACTCAGGGAGAAAGCAGCTTTCCAATCCTGGGACTGATAACAAGTTGTAGATAAGAATTTGGCATCAATTATTACCTTGAGGATCTTTCTTTATCTGTTCAGTGCTTAGCAAGAAATTTTTAAAGACCTGATTATTTTATTTCATAATGACCTGCACAGAATACAAAAATGCTTTTATCAGAGTTTGGCAGTGGTCAGCGCTCTGCTCTGCACGGTGGGCCACTCTCACGCTGTAGGGTGCGCTTCTTCCCTGTCTTTACTTGGCTAAAATTTGTTTTCCAGAGCCTATTTCCTCTCCTACCTTTAATAAATGTAACCTTGCTGCCAAAAACAAAAAGCTTATCATTTAGTGTATCAAAATATACCTAATTTTGTTCTAAGGTACTAAGAGTAGCATATCTTAAAAATATTCAATGACTTAAACTCCTTTATGCGATTGAATTATATGTTTAAAACAAAGACTAAACCAGGTAAACAACTGACATAAAACCAAAATAAGTTATACACTTTTCTGGGATTAAAACAGAACCAAAAGGGCTGGGATATAACTCAGCGTGCCTTCCCACTGTGTAACAGGCCCTAGGAAAAAAATTACAAATCTAAGTGTTTCATATTTACTACTCCTTTGATTTAAAGTCAAAGTTGAATAAATAAGCAAATAAAAACAATTCCCATTTACACTAGAATTAGAAACTTTTCTTACTACTTGCTCTGAAAACTACTATTGAGGCATAAAAATATCAAACTAAATGACAGCAAAACAAGCAATAACAAAATGTTTGAAGTGAGAAATATTTACACTTCCATGGCCTTTTTTGAAACTATACATAATGATGATTCTCTGTATTTACTTCATTTAATCATTCTAATGGACCACAGATCATTATAAAGTATGATGATCCTTCATAAATTCTGTACGGTAAAGACACTAATGCAACTAGAAAATGTTCATGAACATGCTACATATAATTTTCTTATATAGGTATATATTTGAACTCAAGATAAATTTTTACAAATATTAACTACTTTTCTGAAGTTTTCACTGAGGTAGTAGGTAATAATATTTGCATTACTAGAAAATATTTACTGAGAATCCATGTGCTTCCCTTTAAGAACAGAGAAATAACATTCTATCCACACATAATATACAGTGTTTCTGAACTTGCCTACAGGTTGTTTTTTAAAAAAAGAACAAAATGTTCTGACCTTGCCTTAAACAATTAAATTATGGGCTCTAATATTCAGATTTTTGAAACTATTCATTTTAAATCTTCTCCAGGTTGAGAACAAGATTCAACTGTTACTCAATAAAAATTTGTACTAATATAATAGTCTTGGGAAAATTTACTTAAGGAGTAAAACAGGTAAGACTGATAATTAGCATATTGATGGTCTTCATGTTAATAAAAACTTCGAAAGTACCTGGGGTGCTTAAAAACAATTTGTTTTCTGGTAATTACTTTACATAATTCTCTTGTAATTTATTTGTGATATTAATTTATATTATCTACAAATGAAGACAGGTTTTACTAAGTTTTTTCTTATCCTCTAATAATGTTAAACATGGTTTCCCTCAATATCTTGCAGGTTTCTGTTCATTGTAATATTGTGTGTTTCAAGGTCTTTTTTGCATTTTTATATTTCAGTACTAGCTATTGGGGTTTCACAGGAGTCATAATATCTCACAAAATAATAAAACTGTTAAATTACCTAAATTTAGCCTTCTCAGTTTGCCCTTCTAGTTACTGGGCCACAGATTTGCACAAAGCCACGTGAAGACAAAGCTCAGTTTTCCTCACAGGCCATCAGGAGTTGGCCTTCAGTAAGTGGTGACTATTCCAACACAGAAGACCATTCGCAGTGACTCGCTACCGAGACGGAGTATAGTAGAACATCAGTCCACTTGTCTATAAGTTTTCTATAAACCACACACACATACAGCATTTATAAAATGAATAAAAGCCAGTTCTACAAAGAAAATTAAAGGAACATGTGCTTTCTCCATGACTCCTTTAGAAAACTATAAAAGGCCTGGGCATGTTATTTGAGGCTATACAACAATAGGTTGAAACGAGGTAACTCTATTCACAGGAATCTTTAGCACTATCTTTTGAAAAATAAAACCACCACCACCACCACCACTTCCATTACTACCAATACAATCAAAGCAAAAAGGAGCAAATATGCTAAGAAAAATCTTACATATTATTACCTAGGGCAAGAGTGGTATAGAAAAATATAGCATGAAACCTGACCCATGTAGAGCTCCCTGTGAAGCAGGGAAAGCATTAACTTTGTTAGCTTCCTGCAGAAAGTCTGCCTTGCTTTAGCAAGCACAGTTATGCCCTATTTATAATGTCTGTCAGTATGATGGAGAAATGTCATTTCTCTGACAACTCACTGACTTATAAAATTGACTTGGGCACTTGAATATTATCTCCTCTGATATCTGCATATAAAAGTAGGAAGCAGGATGGAGGGAAGGAGAAGGGAAGACATGCTTTTAAGAAATAATTCTAAATTCTTCATCAGTATCTCATAACATGAAACAAAATAGTGCAGGAATTTTTAAAGTCATATTTCCATATGGAATTGCAATAAAAACAAACAATATTAAGCAGTACCATGCTCTGTAAAAGTACAATATTCTCCAAAAAAATCAACAACTTGAGTGTATGGATGTCAAAAATAAATTTCCCTTTTACAGAACCAGTTTAAAAGAGTGAAAGGTGCTGTGTTTGACAGGGGAGGAAGGCGTGGGAAGCAAAGCTGGCTGGCCTTGAGGACAGAGTGCGGGCGCTCACTGGGCAGGCACAGAACCAGGACCCTGCACCTCCGCTCTGGTCCACGGGCCTTCCACACCGCATTCCCTCAGGTGACGATGCTCAGTTTCCTCTTTGTCCTCAAGGTGTGCCTAAAGATACATTTTCTATAGCAACATTTTTGCATGCACTCAGGCAGAGGTAATCACATATTGTACTCTCACACCAATTTGTCCTCAATGGGCTCCAAATCCCTACAATTCGTGGCCACCAGTCCAGGAAGCCAAATCACAACCTCTGAAACAATCAGACCAAAGGCTGGGATGCAGTCAGCAATCCCAACCTTCCCAGGATCTGTCTCTGCTCCCTGTTTAGGACCAACCACAAGCAGCCAGAGCACTCAGGGTACTGTCCTCACAGAAGCCTCAGTCCACTTACCCAGGACAGCTCCTTCCAGGCAGGGGCACTTGAAGTCTCCCCTGTTCTGCACTGTGAAGCACTTCCACTGTCTTGCCTGTCTCTGTGTCTCAGCTAAATGCAGAGGATGCTGGCTGATTCTCTTTTTTAGAAACCTCTGAAAAGATAGCCTGCATGTGTTTTCATTTGAGAGTTTCAATTTATTTCTACGGAAGAGATAATTTTTACCAGCTGAATAAAGGGAAAATGAATGAATTCATCTTTGCAATCGATCACCATCTTAGTTTTGTTCTGGCCCAATCACAGGCTGAAATACAACATAATTAGCTGGGTTTTTTGTTTGTTTGTCCCTCCCTGCTCCCCACACAGGTTGGTGAACAAACAAGTACCTCCACTCCTGGAGTCCCAGAGTCAACATAAACATCTTCCAAACACTCTGAAGTTATATCCAGTCTGTTTCTAACACCTCTCAGGAAAAAGTGTATGGCTATCAAGAGGAAACTGCTTGTACTGAGCTATTTTGGTTTCTAAATTATTTTATGTAGAGAGGAAAATGAGTGTAGAGTTGTAAAAATGTCATTACTTTTCCTAGTTTAAAAACAAGACGAATTGTGTAGGGCTGATAAAAACATTTTAAAAGGTTCCAGATTTTGATGAAAGAATATCAGTTACAATGAGAGAGAGACAGAGAGAGAAAAAAAGAGAGAGAGGCAGAGACAGAGAGAGATACAGAGAAAGAGAGACAGAGACAGAAAGAGACAGAGGGAGGGAAAGAGAGAGAAAATAAATAAAGGAGCCATGGTGTAATTTCTGTTTTTAGCTTCTTCCACTATACTTTCCTATAGATGATTGTGGGTATCAGCATCAACTTTTAAGGTGAAAAAATCAATGGACTCAGTTTTCAATTTAAGTGTTTCACTTCAAGGTAAGAAAAACAATTGAAATTACTAAAACCTAAAACTTGGGTGCATTTTGTAATGAAAAGAGTATGACAATTAAACATAAGAATGATTTGGGAGGAAACTAAATGTTACATTTTCACATCACTATTAAATTTCAGGTAAGTACATTCTATTTACTACTAGTATAGATTGTCAATATTAAAATCATATGCCATTATAAGGATTAAACATCACATAGTACGAGTGATAAATGCAAATTATGTTACTATTTTATATAAACATACCACATAAGCATGGTTAATGGTGGTTATGATTGCTTTATTCATGCATGAACTGATGATTTTCACCTAAGCACCTATAGCACTCGGAGTTTCTCCGGTAAGTTTCTAGGCTCTGAATTTCAGAGCAAGATCAAGTTATCATATGCTGGGAACTAATGCGGAAAATGGTCTAAACTGCAAGGCTTTACCAAGCTATTGGAAAACACCAAAATGCCTCCTTTCTATTTCAACATTTTAGGTAAAGATTTAGAAAATACAGACTCAGCAGAATATACTGGGTGGTAAAGTAGGCAAGTGAAAGCCAGTCCCCTGCAGAGGTCAGAGCTAGCAAAGGCTGGGATGATTAATTATAAATTGTTCAGACTCCATGAAAACCTGAATTTATCTTGGCCCGACAGTTTCCAAATTACTAGAGAGTACGTGAATCCAAGAGGCCAGTACATACACATTTGAAACAGAGGCAACAGAACTAAGTCAGAAAAAAAATCAGATATTGACATGAAAAATATTGCAAAATTCTAATGTATGTATAGATTGTGTACAAAAGCACACGTTTGGCTTATTGTATTTGACTTGCACTTACAAAATATGTAACTAAAAAATGTTTAATGTCCTTTACATGGACCATTGAATTCAAATGATTTGTTACTGCCTTGTTGAACTGTAGATCAACTTTGGTATAATGAGATAATCAGTCCTTTTAAAGTTTTCTGAAGAAGACTGAAACTACAGACTGATATTTTTGGGTAAGTTTATTTTTGTTTTGTAACGTATGAGGAAAATGATAACCATTCTAAAGGTTTAATATGTTACCTCATTAAATAGTGATAACTGGATTAATGTCCTTTAAAACAAAGTTTTGTGACACTGGCATGTCTGATGATCACACAAACAATATGAGTTCTGAGCTTCTCTGCTATCCCAGCAAAGCTAGGGAAAACTAGTTCAGATGTAAGAAAGTCTTTGACTTCCTCTTATATCTTACATGCCTAAAGATCTTTGTTTAACGCTTTGCTGTATAATTTTGTGCTATGATTATCTTATATGTTCTTAAGTGAAATATTTGTTCATATTTTAAAACCAACTATCTCTTCCTATTAAACATGAAAACACTAAGCAAACTCTCAATTAAAAAATATCAAGCACTGAAAGCTAGGTGACTTCAACTGAAATTCAACATGAATCACAAATTTGTTTTGCTTTATTTTAATGCTGGTAAGACCCACACATCATCTTCAGATAGATGCAGTTTTAACCAAAGGGTACTGAAAAATCAAATTAAGCATGCATAGCAGCACCAGAGTAGCACTAGGATTCCCTAACATAAAAAGCACGAGGATCTGTCAGAGACAGAAAGAGAAGCATGTGAGGTACATGAGAATAAATGAATCCTCTGGAATGGTCACTATATTCATCTGCTTGACCACTGTTGAACACAATAGCCAGCACCTACAAGGTAAGGAGCAGATGGTCATTTGGCTCACAAATCAGGGGTTCAATCCATGGCGGACAGGCTCCAAAGCAGGAGGGTTATGGCAGAGGAGCATGGCAGAAGAGAAGTGGTTCTGGCCTGGAGAGCAGAGCAGCGGAACAGTGACAGAGCAGAGGGAACAGCGAAAAGACAGAGGCCCACTCACATCCCCCACCAAGTGTGCACCCCCAGGCATCCGGGTGGGTCCCAAAGCCAATAAAGAGTCTACTATAACACCCCCAGCATCTGCATGTACACCATAGAGGAACGGTAAAGCTGTGCTGCAAACAGCCTAAGAAAACCTGTCACAGCCGCACGGTATTCGCCTCCCAGGGTGAAACATGGGTGCAAGAAAAAGATAAAGCAAACAAAAATAAAATGTTGCCACAACTTTCCAACTGTATTTCTGGGTTTTGAATTTACCCTGCCTCAAGAGAATTCCAGTTTTTATTTCTACTTTCTATGTATTATATTTTCAAAGTTTGAAAACAGAAAGGGGAGAGACTGGCCCTTTCTGTGCTAACCAACTTCTCCAGGTAACAAAGGCTTAGCCTGTGGCTTGCCTGTTACACGTGAGTTTACCAATCTTTCCTCCTACTTTCTGCATCTGGCCTGTTAGCCTCAGAAGGCATTTTTCTTTTGCCTTAATCATCTCAGATCTAGGGTGTAGGCATCTAGAGGTATCTCCTGTAAGCCAGAAGTCTACAAGAATGAAAACACACTAAAACTCAAACTAAAATCCTACCTTGTGCATTTTGTTGGCTTTGCTCCTAGGACTGGAGTGCTAACAGACTTTGCTTTCTTGATATTCATCTATATTTCTTCTTCTGATCTCATCTGACTGAACTTGTAAAAAAGTAAAATAAAATAAAGAACAAGAACTCAACAGTGACTATCACGGATCTGTTGAGTTTAACATTAAACATAAATGGGAAGGAAAGCTAATAGGACATTAACGCACAACATCAGTGAAGGAGAATAAAAACCCAAAAATGTTAACTGAAATGAAGTGGCAATGCTTTTTGTACTACTGGTGGGCACAAGAGAGTAGAGCACTGCACTAAGAGTGTGGAGATCTGATGCATAGCACAGGGCATTTTTCTGTGAGTTTAAAATGGTATTTGAGGACAGCACAAAGTGAGAGGCAGCAAAGGGACTTGGTAAACGGGGTACATGGACTATAACACACTTTGCAGCATGAACCTTATCACAGCCATTGGTTCACCCACTTAGAACAATAAAAAAGATGGCTTTTTGAATGTTTCATCTATTAGAAACATTTGTGTCTTGGTTATTGTGAGGCCTTTTAAAGAGCAGGTCTTGGAAGAATGTGGCTTTTAGCTAGTATGCAAAACACTTGGAATTCTCTATTTTGATTCTCAGGAATGAGGCATGGCTCAGGAAACAGTTTTTCTTGGTAAGTTGTTCTTGTTTGTTTGTTTCTTTTTGTTCTATCTTTTGGCATGGACAGGACCCTGCTTCTCATGGTGGAGCTGGGTGTCAGGTTCCATGACAGCCCCATTACTGAGGCCTTCCAGGAAAGAAGAGGAGGTTTTGGACACCCAGCAGGGTCCTCACCAAAGTCCAGGCTTCCAGCGCCATCCTCTGCTCTTACTCCAGATGGGATCATACTGGTACAGAAGCAGAACTTTGGCAAATGGAACTTTAGACACAGAGTATATTTTGTCAGGCTTTTGATTTCCTTTTTGTTTTACAGTTGATGACATCTGTGGGAGGACAGATTCCTTTCTAAAGGTAATTTGCATCTTTGCAAATCAATGATATTGATTGCCTACTGTCTCCAGTACTATGGGATATTTTCCTTTGAAATGTTAGCTTCAGGACAACTTCCTGAAAGTTATAGTGATGTCTACATGTTTGATCTGTGAAATATTGCAGGTGGGATGTTCAGCAACTGAGCTAGTAACCCTTAGTTTCAGTTTCCGGGGACAATTTACTTCCTACCATGGGCAATTAGTTGTTGCTATGCGCCTCTTCTGTCTGGCATCCCTCTGCCCTGATCCCCATTTGTCAGTCATTAATAAATTATGATCTGCTCACTAATTATTTTTGATGCATAGCCTTTGAAGAAAAAGCATATAATCATGAGAAAATAGCTGGAAAACAACTCCCAGATATGAAATCAATACACATGTCTGTATTTATTATTTGATAAAGTCACATTTATTGCTAACTTAAAAACTACCGAGATGTGCTTTAAATTAGTCCTTTTCTAAAATCAAGGATGAAAGGTGTGATTGAAAATGTATTCATATTATTTTATTTTAAAATAATGACAAAATATTTGCATAAAATGGATTATTCTTGCAAAAAATTGGCACGTTCCTTTTTGTTTTTTGAGACAGAGTGCTGCTATGTTGTTCAGGCTGGCTGTGAACTCACTGTGTAAGCTAGGCAGGCCTCAAACTCCCAACGCCTTTCCTGCCGCAGCCTCCTGAGTGCTGGGATTATAGGACTGCACTGCTCCTCCAGGCAGCAAATTCTGAACATATATAATCCTTTATATGTTTAAGAGGCCAAATATATCAATATACCTATGATGCTCCTAAACTGTCAAGCATCAGGAGAGAAATAAAACTAGTTTTAACGTACATTACTATTTACGGAAGCTCCATCTGCCAGATAATAGCAGGTGCAACATAATATTGACATCAGAATATGTAGATATAAAATAAATACTATAATAAGCCTGGAAAGATATCATACCTGAAAGATTTCATGCTTGAAAGCACTGTGTCTATTTTGTGCTGGCCCCAAGAGTTTAAGAAAACATATGGGATGGATATTCCATCACATCCTTGTTAGAGATACTCAGTTTTCATTTTTCAAACTATCATTAACAGAGAAAAATGGATAAAGGACTTCAAATGGAGACTGATGCACAGGTCATTTTTAATGCAATCATTTCAAGGTATTCATTCAATTAGGTCACATGGAAAAGCCATGGAAGTACTGGCAGACAGAAGAGGGAAGATATTTTTTGAGTAATTTTTCAGTGTTCAGCTATGAGAAGCTCCCATAGATTTCTGTGAGACCTCAGTGGGATGAGAAAATGATGCGGCTAATGGAATGGAGAGCGCTTTTGGTGGGATAAGAAGTGTGGTTTTGGCCGTGGGCAAGGGGTACTGAGAAACAGTAGGAAGCATGTCTGGAGAACATTGAGGCTCTGACAAATGTGCCCAGAAAGTGCTTCTTTCTTCCCCTCAGTTCCTGTGCTTCGTGTGGAGCCAGGCCTCCCCTCATGTTTGAGCAGGAGCTCCTACTTGAGCACTGTGAGGTGACTCTTCCATCTCTCGCATGTCTAAGGGAGGTTCTCCTGATTGAATCACTCTGTGGCTCTGGGTATTCCATTTCTGTCCCAGTTCAGGTGAGCTCTACAGTGAAGGGAGGCGCGGTGGCCAGTCCCCTTTCAATCATCCACTGATTGCCTGGTCTCCTGCAACCTGCTGGGTCACTCATCTTAATCCACTTCATCTGGGTCTTCCTCCTCCACTGGGTCTCTCAGTGTCACAGTGTCTCTGGGCTCAGCCCAATGACCTCGTTTTGATCAGAACCTTTAAATGTCATATAATGAAAAGCTTTTTTGGGTCATATGTCTCAAGTTATATAGCAGACATTGTTTTAATACTCGCACCTGTCAGTGCTTATCAATTGCTTTTTAAATACAGAACTACGTGATCTATCATTCTTATGGATTGCAACACTGAATTTGCCTCCTGTCACTTGCAACTAGATAAATTTAAGTTTTTAAAAAAAGCATAGTGATAATGCAGGATAGTTTAAAGCACATTTTAAAAGTTCTGAACTTAAATCTCACTCTTGCAGTTACATTGTCACTGGGCATTTTTCTGTACCCTATTCCATAATCAGTATGCTTACAATGAACACAGACCCATCAGGGAAAACATATATACCAAGTGATAAGATAAAATACTTCAGTGGGGGAAGAGGACACAGAATTGCAATTAAACAGTTTTCACAAAGTCAGTCATGGTCATGGGGTTGGTGACATTGGTGTGTATGTGTGTGTGTGAGATTTTAAAATAAATACAATTTATCAGGTACAATTTTGCACTGAAGGTTGGAGAAATAATCCAATAAGATCTAATGGATTTGTTATTTATTTCAATGCTGATACTATTGACATTAACTTCCAAGACATATTTTGTTTATATTACTGATCAGTATAAAAAGTTCTGAAAGGCTAATACCATTTTTTTCAGCAGCAAAGAATCAGGGAATTTATCAGAGTTCAGAGGTAGACTGATTACTAGTCATGGGGAAGGTTTATAGTGAATAGTAAAGGTCATAAGTCAGGGCTGGATTCAAGTCCCAGATCCTCAATAAACAGCTATGTGTGCTACACAGTTTCCTGGTCTAGTAAGTGTGGAAGAAGCAAGGATACAGATCCCTCTTCTATGAACTTGTACCTACCTAATAGTTGAAGAGACAAAAAAAAAAGAAAAAAAAAAAAACCCAGCCAGAGCCACACGAAGGAAATAAACAGTTCTCGTGTGCAGAGGAAGGAATCAGGAGTCATCAAGTGCAAGTGAGAGAATGAGATGGAACAAAGAGCTTGAGAAATAAGCAGGAATCCCTGCTTTCTGGGACAGACAAGTAGGAGACAGCAGGAAGAGCCAGGACAAATGTCTCAGAACAGGCCATTCTTAAGAGCATTCAGAGAATAAGCAAGAAGACAACTTTGTCAGCTAACAACTAGACATGGAACTAGCACTACCCTAAGGTGGTCCAGACGTCCCATGCACATCCTTAGAATGGTGCTTAGTAGGTCTTTTGCCATTAATGTCAGGCAGCACGGTGCATATCAGTACTCTTCTCCCGTTGCATTACGCAGCTGGCTTCTCTGAAGGTTTCAGAACACATCAAACCCTTGTTTAAGTACTCACTTAAACTATGATGTTGTGACATCTGACATAGGCAGGGGCCTGATACCTGTTTAAACCCTTTTGTTCAAAGTATCTGCATAATTATCTAAATTTGCTTCAGAAAAGATTGAAAAAATTTCTAAGTTTAAGGACATTCACTTTCAAACCATTGACTATTTTTTTTTTTACATATTGCTTTTTTGAAATATGCAAATCATGGCAGAAGTAAGAACTTAGATATTTTGCAGTGTAATGAATTGAACATTCATTCTAGACTAAATGAAAACTTTTACCACAAAAGAAGTAATTTCAGTTTTGTTGTAAAACTCTTTCCTATCCATTTTAATTTTGTTTTATGAAATTCTATCTACCTCTCTGGGTACTAAAATAAAAGTGAAAATATTTTGAGTTGAGAACATTGCTATACAAAGAACTATGGTATTCATATGCAATCAATACTCAGTAAATCTTTGCATTGAGCAAATTGTCATTTTACTACCTGCATTTTAAAAGAATTAAACATTAATTATAAAACAGCAAGTTTTACTGTTATTTTCAGGTCAATAACAACACCCTCCCCCATTTGTGCTTTAAACAAAACTACTTGTTTTTATGTTTGTGTCATAATCCTGGAATTTTAATTTTTATAGTTTAGTGTCGAAATACATTTTTCTCATTGGGTTCTGAAAAATTTTTGCCCTAGGAAAGTATAAAACACATCAAAAGGATAGAGTTTCAATTGTGTAATGGGAGCTGGAAATAGGATTCAGTAGCAAGTCCAGGCACATGATGTAAAGAAGATCAGGCCAAACAAGGGAAGATCTTTTGAGGGAAAATCATATTTTTACATTAAAATAAGATACTTCTCAGACTAAACTTCTTAACTGAAGAACATCTTAGCCTGAAGGTCACACATGACTTGTCTTAAAATCCTACACAAAGCCAAACAATGAAACAGTCTTTCTTTCTCTTTAGGAGCTATTTTCTGCTTTCCAATTTCAAAATCGGCAAAAAGATTTCAGGTTTTTTTTTTTTTGTTGTTGTTGTTGTTACATGCAAGAGCATATACAAACACAGGAGAACACCTATGTGGTCTTACCTCCAAGTGTACACGTGGAATTCATTGAAAATAAAAAGCAAGCTCTGGAATTTTCCTGAGATGCAACTCAATTCATGAACATGTGACAAGTGAGGGATTAGAAACAAAGTATTAGAAACAGTCATTCACCCCAGGAAGTCTGTATTGGAAAAAGTCCTAAGAAGAATCACTTCTGGGCTGTTTTTGGGAGAGGACATATCCAAACTAAACATAAGGAGTATCACAAGAAGCCATGAGGTTCTATTAGCAGAATAAACAAGAGCATTTCAATCCTACCATTGTGACAAAAGCACACCTGAAAAAGAGACATGTGTGCTACAGAATTGGCACCAATTTGGTCAAGGTAAGGCTTGAAAAATCCATCCTGCATTGGAGTTATCTAGGGACACACTACTGGCTTGATTTGTTTTGGGATGTCCTTAACAATGAAATGGTCAGATAAAGGTGAGGAAAAAATCAGCTGCAAAAATTGAGACTCACAGCTTCCTCTTACCTTCCGCTGAGGAGGAAGCCAATAACCACTGCCAACAAAATGACTCCCACTGTCACAGACACAGCAATTATAGGAATCTGGCTTTGATCGCTGGATGCTGCAACTGCTGATGGGAGACACAGAAAAACAGAATTTGTGGTTAACGTGATCATATGCATTCAAAAGAAAGCTGCCTAATAGTCGGTAATCAATGCATAGTTTAAGCAGTTCACTCCCATTTGGCTGAGATTTCTCCATAATATCTCCTCCCAAAAGTGTGTAATTGAAAAGGCATCTTTAGGAGAAAATATTTACTCTTCAAATAGAAATTTGAAAGCATCACTAAGTCCCTGATTATTTCCTTGTCAGCATAAAAATTTAATGTATATTGTTTGTGTAGCAGTCATGCAGGAGCCTGAGGTGTTCAGGATAAAACATAACATCCTCAGTGACTCTACACACCTTCATCTAAAGAGAGGGTGTTAAGTAGATGAAGACTGACATTTTTAGAGTTTGCACATTCCTGTTCTCTAGGGACAAAAAACCTGATTAACTCAGAGAGAATCCAAAATAAGGTGACTAAAAACTCAAAGAAGTTAAATACAATATCACTAGTCCAAATATAATTTGAAAGTAAAACATAATGCCAAGATGAATACAATCAGCATGTGTACTTTACAACAGCATCACTTTTTGAAAATTATCAAGGCATAAGTTTCAATTTCCCGAAATCTGTAATATGATTAGATCTCCTCATATACTTTTTTATTGTATGGATTTTAAAAAATATTTTATCAATATAATTGCTATAACTGTGATAATAACTTAAGTACAAACATTATTATATTACATTATTATGTACCTAAATGAGCAAGAAAAGTTTTCCTTCGTGCTGACAACTAAGGTGCACTTGGGCTAAAAAACATACAGAGAAAAACAATGGTTCCCTATGGTTCTTAGCCAGCTTTTATAGGGTCTCTTGTGTGCTTCTTGTTTAATTGCATAAGCATTCTGATAATTTCACAGCAGCACAAGTTCACCTCCATGACATAAAAGTTTAAGTCATCAGAACTAATAATAATCACAGTACATTTTCTTTTTTGTTTTCTTGTTTTGTTGTTTTTTCCACCACTTACCAGTTTTTGGTCCAATCATAGCTTTGGATTTTACAACATTTCTCTTCCTATTCTAAACATCTCATTATTCTAATTTCTCCTTTTTTTACAGCTGAGGTCCACGATAAGAAATTTGGTTCCCAGTGAGCAATATAAAAGGGAGCAAAAACTACCCTTTTATCATCACTTGTAGCATTGTCCAAAATTTGCTTTCTTGCTCTCTAAACTAAGTTTGCTTCTATCATTGCTCTTTCCAACACTGCAAATCACACAGACCTGATAAAACATTATGTAAGTTCAGTATTATTTCCAGTGAGCTGCCATTTCCGCCGGAATGCCTTTGGTTCTTCATTTCCAAACAAAATCATTCTCATAATAAAACTTTCTCATTTTTTGGTATATTAATCCACTTCTAATTTGCACTTTTTTTCTCTTGTCTTTTTGCGACAGTCTCCCTATGCAGTTCAGGCTGGACTTGAGTTTACTTTATAGCTCAGGTTGATTTTGAACTTGTAACAATCTTCCTGCCTCAGCCTTGGGAATGCTGGGATTACAAGCTGTGCCACCACACCTGGATCAATCTGCATAATTTAGAAATGCTAAACTTTACAGCTGAAAGTAAGTGGTCAATTTAGACCCTGATTAATCTTAAGTGCATTAACTTCCTTTTGTTTTACCTAACTCAACTGTCAAATACTCTCCTTTGTCTTCCAACATCTTCCTTCAAGTCTTCCTTGTAGGACAGGTTTCTATCCCCTCTAAGGCTGTTTCTTTCTCAGTCCAAGCCTGAGAGGATATCTCTTAACTGGGAAAAATAAACCCTTATATGTAAACTCACTTGTGTTCAACCTGAATTTGAAAAAAATGTCCAACATTTATTAGACATATGGGCCAAGGAAACTATTTCATCATTAAAAGTTACTTCCTTAACTCCCAAGTACAAAAAAATTCTCAGTGTCATTATCTTTTGGTAAAATTATAGATAATAAAAACAAAGTAGGCAGCATAATGCTTCAACTACTGACAGTCTTAACTAAAAGAGTAGATGTCACTTCTATTTACTATGTCCTGCTGTCATTCTTTTTGTTACTTGTCAGTATACTGAGAGTCAACATTATTGAATTCCTCTAAAATTTTTCTTTTCACTTTAGTTTTATGTATGATATTTATTAAATGCAATAAATATTTCATTTATCTTGCTCAGGATGATGATAAAGAACTCGATATCTTATTCTCGACATCATTTGCTTCTTGCAGCCTGTGGTATCAGAAAGATATTTTCATTTCATTCCTCTCCAAAGCATTAATGTGGACCTTTTGTTGCCTCCACATTCTCTTTCCACATCTTCTGTCTGAGACAGCGCAATGAATCCTGCCCCTGACACTACCCATTTCTCTCCTTTGTTAGTACTTTCCTTTCTCTCATCATTTCTCTCTTCCCTCAGATGTTTCTTTTCTCACAACATTAATTTACAAGTATCAGCTGAAAGGTCAAACATCTATAATACTTATTTCTCTCTTAAGCATCACTCTATATTAAAAAAAAATAAGAACCTGCTTTCTTCTCTATTTGGATTTTACTGATACATAAAAAGAAGCATGATTAATAGTGACTCCTACCCCACATTTACCCTTAAGGGCATGATGAAAAGCAGGTCAACAAATAATCACACCATCAATCAAACCAACAAACCGATGACGTCTGTATCTAGTTTAATGATTACTGAATATTTCTTAACCTCTACTTGCTCATTATTTAATAAACATTTTTGCATTTCTTTTGTTTTTCTTTGTATATCACTACACACATATTTGAGTCACATCTCTGTGGTCAAAATGCTGGAATATGGTCCACCATGTTAGAAGGGATCACTCCTTTTATATGTACTCATATTAAATACCTAAAAATATGGCTTTATTTTTCCCTGACCAAAAACTTACCAGAATCCTACTAACTATGAAGAGGATTCCAAAATTCTCAGACTAGCATTCAAAAGACCTTCTAATGTGACTCTAACAAGTGTTTCAGGTCTGAATGTCCCAATTTGCTAACTCTGAAAAGAGATGGTTTTGGAGGAAATGGGTATAGAGGGAGAAGTAAAAACACGGCACCTTCAAGCTGACAAAAATATTAAATCTGAGGAAAAAAATGTAGTTTCTTGATAACGTCAAGTGATTCATTTGTAATAACTGTCCACAGCTAATTTAATAATGTGCTAAGCAGTGCACTTACACTTTAAAACAATTGTTAATGGACATACCAAAATTTTCCACATATGTAAGTTAATACAATATATGATAGCATTTTATAGGTAGTGTCAAGTCACAAATATTTAAATTTCTGGTTTTAATCTAATGTTCACTGAACTCAGATCTTTTAAACAAATATTGGCAATTGAACCAAGGGCTTAAGAAAAATTTAATGACTGTACTTCCATTATTTAATTTTTAAAATTTGCAGTACTTTCTAAGTTTTTGATGAGATTTAATCATTGAGTGCTTCATATGCACTGATTAATTTATGAGCCATTTCTAGTAGGATATAATTCATCAGGATTCTGACTTATTTTTTGGCTTGGGTTCCAGGAGGATATGAACAGGCTCATTATATTAGATGAAAGTATAGAACTTCTAGGTCTATCAACACCTTCTTGTTGCTTAACCTTTAATGGGGGGAAAATGTTAGGCCCAGTATGAATCATGGTTATAATTTCAAAGCATTGTGAAATTTGTGATATTTACAGTTAAAATTCAGTTGGCCTTGTTTCCCAGTTTCTTTTGTATGTTAATGAAAATTGGTTAATGATATAATTGTGAAAGAATAACTGAAGGTTTTTTGGAAACACTGAAGAGCAAAACCTGAAGCCATGTAGCGCATTATATTGGAAAGGGCAGCAGTTGTCACAGTTATTCTTTGATACACGACTAGGCTTATTTTTACAATCAGTAGACATTTCATATTCTCTGGAAATTTGAGAAATCACAGTTTTTCCCCAAATCGCCCTTTATGTTCCAGTGTATAAACTCACATTTTCACGAGTATTCTCTAAAGTATTTTGACTCTGGTACATAGTTGCACAGCTACGCATTAAAACTGTAAAAAAAAAAATTTTAGACTATAAAGGTTTTTGAAGGCCAGGCTGTAAATTTGAGGTCTTTCTGCCACATAAATAGGTATTTACTAAATTTCTTAACTCACATAACCAGATCAGAGTTAGAGTTTTTGATAAGTGGTAAGAGTTCATAGGAATCAATGGAAAAATCTAAAATCTTATAGCAGGCAAAAAAGCATAAGGAAGGACATTCAAGCTAAAATTCAAACTAAAACTCAAACTCAAAGTACAGAGAGATATAATAACCACTACTGAATAAAATAAATAATCCAATAAATAAGCAAATAGTGATAACAATGAATATTACTGAAGATACAGTGAAACTGTGTCATTCACACAGTTTAGGGGACTGTAAAATGATACAACTACTTTGGAAAAGAGATGGGAAATTTCACATAATATGATACATACAATTATCATTGCATTGTACTGTACATTTGGGAATTTATCAAAAACTTATGATGACAGAAAAAATGTATACATAAATGTTTATAGTATTTTAGTTGTAAAATCAAGAAATATAACCAGACAGATAACCTTCAGTAGTTGAATGGTTACATACTGTGCTGGATACATACTGTGGACTATCACCACGTAATAAAAAACGAACACATTTCAGGCACATATCGATGGATGAAGCACCAGGAGACTATGCTAAATCACAAAATGATTTCTAAAAGAATGTCAAATATTGTGTATGACCTTCTTACACAGATATTCATACACATATGCTTACCTTTGAATAAAAAATGTGCTCAAATCTGTGGATTATACCATTGTCAATTTTCTGAATGTATTATTAAGGTACAATTTTGAAAAATGGCGGCACTGGGGAAAACCAAACAATGTGAAGTACCTGTAAATCTCTATAGAAATAAGTGATACATTAAATGATCATTTAAGAAGTATAAATATGATTATTAAATCTTAAGGCTAACAAAGATTCCGACACATTCACAACATTTTAAACCATGATAAAAAAAACTAAAAACTGAGCTGGATGGTTTGGCTGCCTAGTTTCATTCATGGTAGGTTTTGTTGTTGACATTTTCCTTTATTTTATGTTGTATGTTTTATTTGGTTTGGTGTTGGCAATTGAATCCAGGGCCTTCACAACAAGCCAGATTCTCAACTCTTTTCTTTTCTTTTTTTCTCTTTCCATTGTTTTCCT
>PVLA01000108.1:600000-819107 GCA_004027455.1 Hydrochoerus hydrochaeris
AAAAAACCTCCATAATACTTGGCATTGTAAAAAAACATAGATAACAGTTCCAGAAGTTTTTTAGGTATCTCCATGAATACAAAGTTACACTGCCACTGTCCTTACCTTGACTTGCTATTACCATGATAAAAACTGCCTTGTTATTACCATTTCTTAACAAGTAGATGTGAGCTTATGGCAATAGATAATTTTTTTCTAATAAATGTTCTTAAAATTCTCCTGTCTGAGTATGTAATGTTAAAAAAAAAAAAACTGGGAAAATGCTGGTCTCAAGGGGGAAGCAAGGATCACAGAGCCTAGAGCAGCTGTCGGGAAGAGGGGGTGAGTGCAGAGGACCCCCACCCCCGCAGGGAGCCGTGTGGGCACCCACGTCCACACTTGGGTGGCTGCAGTGCCTACACCTGGCTATGGCCTTGGATCCCTTCTTGGCCTGCAGTCAAGAAGAAAGCCTGGGCTGGGACAGAGGAGAGCAGAGCTGGGCTTGACACCCCACTGCTCCTTTCTGTCTGGGGGGGGGGGGATGTGTTCTGACTTTCACCACATTCCAGGGGATGCTGTTTTCCTCACCTCTACCTTCCAGACCTCACACCATCTTCTCCTTAGCCAACTGTCAGCCAGAACCATATGGGGAAAGAGATTCTTCAGAATCTACTTCCTAGCTTAACCCAGCTGGCAAAACACAATTCTGCAAATGTGCTGTACCTGACTCTTTTTCAACAAAACAGACAGTGGTGGATTCCAGTTATTCCAAATGAAGAGCGCTTCCATTATTCACTGTATCTAATTTAGCGTATGTTCATAGATGGCATTATACTTTGTGGTATCTCTAGATACTTTACAAGTACAAGCTAAGTTACTTTAGATAGTTTTAGACTAACTTTAGAGTAATTAATCAGGTAGGAGCTCCAGTTTTAGCTGTAGAGAAAATCAGCGTTTTTCTCTCTTCTCTTAGAAACCCCCCAATAGCAATTAGGAAAATGAGAAGCAGATAGGAAACTCCAACTTTGACAAATCCAGAAGACATCTGAAACCCCAAATTATAACGTGCATGGAGCTGCTACCAAATACAGGAAGGTAAAACTAGACAGGGTGGATGCCTAGGATGCTTCGCGTGCTGCAGGTCTGAGACAGACTGGCGAACAGTGAGCAGAGGAAGTGGAACCGTCCTTGGGGCCCAAACCGGGAACTCTGTCCAGAGCAGCAAGAAGGGTGTACAGACTGATTCAGGAGTTCGCCTGGAGCTAGTTTGCCCAAGAGAAGAAACAAACTAGTTGGGGCTGGGTAAGGAATACCTGTGAAACAGTATTTGTGGGAAGCACTCTGGTTTAGAATAGAGGAAAGAGACTCAAATATTTGAGTAGAGCTTAGCTCAGTCCTCTCTTTGGGTTGAGAAACTGAAGCTAAAATAACACACATACACAGACACACACGTGAACGCACACATTCGGTCAAAATAAAGAATTCCTGCCAGCTCAAAATATGGCCTTTGTCCCTTTCCCAGGTAAATCTGCTGTAAATTGCTAGTCCTAGAAGAACTCATTTCATTCCAGAATGAATAAATATCAGAAGACAAAGCTGTAAAGAATTACAGAGTTAAAACCAGAAAGAATTGTTAGGGGGCTGGGGATTTAGCTCAGTGGCTCAAGCACTTGCCTAGTAAGTGCAAGGTTGTGAGTTCAATCCCTGCTACCAAAAATAAATAAATAAATACATTTCAGTCTTTAACATTCAAAAAAGAGTTGTTAGATTTTAATTACAACCCCAAATGGTTTGAACACTAACAAATTTTTTTAAAACTATATAAATTGTCACCAAATGAGACATATATTTGAAATATGTTAGTGAGACCCTGTTTCAAGAAGGGGGTGGCGATGGGGATCACTCACGGATAGAGTGGGACTCAAGCCTCACTGTCACATATCTGTGTGTGTAAAATTGTAATTACTGCTAAACAACAAAGAGCTTAGGGAATATGTGGCAAGTCAACAGCAGGGTAAAATGCAGCAAAGCTCAAAAGCAAGTTAGGAGACAAATAAAACTATTTTAGCAAAACAAAGACATTCTTGGAAGCAGGAGAAAAAAGACATTCTGAAAACACAGGGAAGAGAATGAAAACATAGGAGAGAACTGAAAAGAGAATGCAAAATGGAAGAACAGGGAAGCATTTAAAAGAACTAAAGAGAAAGTAATATATGTAGAAGACATTAGTCAAACAAAATCTGGTATTTGAGCCAGGTGCTACTAGGGAAGCTGAAGCAGGAGGATGACAAGTTTGAGGCCAGCCTGGACAATTTAGTGAGATCCCATCCCAAAATAAGAACTGCCTAGCTTAGTTGTACAGTGCTTGCCTGGAGTATACAAGGCCCTGGGTTCAATCCTCGGCACCACCAAGAAAAAGAAAAGAACATCTGATAATCTGCTTTCCCTAAAGAAGATGAAAAATGGATTAGAAAATACAATTTAATATTTTGTAAAATTAATAGGCATTAACAGAAACTTTTTTTAAAAAAGAGGGAGCCTATCAGGTAAATGGATGATTAATGGTATTGGTTTAATGATTGAATAATGTTAGGCTAGCGACATGGCCTATCCTGTCCTCTTAAAAGGATGCCAGGAGAGTCAAGGTAACAAGCACTGTTGGCCATCTGTATCCAGGGTTTTGCACTTGCAGTTTCAATTAACCATGGCTCATAAATATTTGCAAACAAGCAAACTATCTGTACTGAGCATGTATGTTTTTTTTTCTTGTAATTATTCCCTAAACAATGTGATACAACACTATTTATATAGCATTTGCATCACATCAGATGTTCTGATTTTTAAAGTATGCAGGAGAAGCCAGGTACAGTGGTATGTGTCTGCAGCCCCAGCCACTCAGGAAGGCAAGGCAAGAGGAGTTCAGAACCAGCCTAACAAGACTGTCTCAGGACAGGAGGGAGGGAAGGAAAGGAAGAAAGAGAGAGACAAGAGGAGAGGAGAGGAAATGCATGGGGAAGAGAGGAAGGGGCAGAGAAAGCAGTTATATAATAACTGCTTTTGTATAACTTTTGTAGGGAGGGAGGGAAAGAAAGGGAACAGAAAGAGAAGGAAAAGGAGGATATAGGAGGGAGGAAAGGAGAAAAGAAAAAAGGAAGGAAGAAAGAAAGAAAAGAGAAAGGGAGGGCAGGGGTAGAAGATGGAAGGAAGGAAAGAAAGAGTGAAAGGCAGGCAGGAGGCTGTGCATGGGCTACATGTAAACACTGCACCATCCTCCCTGAGGGCTTGGACTTGGCGTCCTCACTGGGTTCCTTGCGTAGCCGGCTGTGGACCCAGAGGCCTGGCTGTTGTACTGATGAGCTGCTGTCCAGACCACTTTGCATCACTGGTTTCTACCACTTCCCTTTTTAAGGGGAAAGTTCTGTTTAAAATATAAATTTAAAAAAACTGTAGATGTTAAGTTGCTGAATTAACTACAGCTCACAGGAAGATCCATTTTGGGTGCAAAAGGCTAATTTTAAACTTTGATCTTTAAAAAATTATATGGTAACCCAACATCACAAAAATTGAATATTGTGTAATTAAAATAACTTGACATCTCTGACAAAAGACAAATCTAAGAACTCTTAACAGAAACTAAAATCTTCAGTCAATAGATTTAAAAGTACTGTTTTCTAGCTTTTAAAGAATTGCAGCATATAGATAACTATACTACTAATCTCTGTTAGTCCATTGAAAAGAACAGTTTGTGCTGACATTGTTTGATCACTTTTGTGTCTAGATTTTGCAACCTGAACAACTAGTTCTGAGATAGCAATATGCAATATATTAACTAGTGTAATTCCCTACTTTTTTTTCTTTTTTGAAATTCTGTATCATTTCTATCCTTTTTTTCTGCTTTGCTTTTAAAAAATTAAAAAAAAAAAGAATTGCAGCACAATAATCAAAAACCTGTAGTAATAAACTGAGTGGTTTCTGGAGAATAGGAAAGACAAAAGGAGACTCAAGTCAGCACAAGACCTCAGTGGAAAAGTAAAGTTGAATATCCTTTTCCAAAGTGCTTAAAATCAGAAATGCTTTAGATTTCAGTGGGTTTTTTTTTTAAAATTCACTTATTTTAATACTTGAGTGTCTGTGATCAAAAAATCCAAAAAAAGATATGCTCTAAAATTTGAACTTCTACTCAAAACCTTTTCTAATTATAGATTTTCCAGTAAGTGTTCAACCTATATTCAGTTCTAAAGAAAGATGCATGCCTGGACCCATGGAGGGAATCGGGGCTCATTACTTCCCAACTTTACATTTGGACAAACTATCATGTCCAGATGGTAGACAAATATTTTTAAACATGTGAGAACTAAGTGCAGCTCCTGTGGTTCTCATGAATATTGAATCCGAGGTCACAGGAACAAATGGAGGAACATACAGAGTCCATTTAACTATGGGGAACAGGTTTAAAAATATTGGAGAATAGGCCAAGCACCATGGCACATGCCTGTAATCCTCTGGGTGAGAGGCTAAAGCAGGAAGGTTGCAGTTAGAGGTTAGCCTAGGGTACATAACAAAACCTGGTTCAAATATAGATAAAATTATTGAGATGGAGATATGTAGATATATCAGAAAACTGGACTAAAATGTAAAAAGTATTGTTATCAAAAATGTTTGGGAAAATGAAGGAATGTTATGAGTGATTAACACTAAGTTCCATATCTTTCATAAACTAGTGGCCAAAAGAAATAATTTAAAGCTGATAAAAAATAGAGATATAATGCTAATTATGAAGATAAACTCACAAAAAGCCTACTAAACTAAAATCAGGCAGAGAAGTGAATAATGTGAAGAAATAATACCGGGCATCTTGGCACACTCTTATAATCCCAGCACTCTTGATAAGGTAGACAAATTATAAGTTTGAACCCAGCCAATTTAGTGACTTAGTGAGACTTTGTGTCAAAGTGAAAAAGGCCTAAGAATGAAGAAGTTCCATCTTGAATTTGTCATTAGGGGATAGAGTCAGTGTCTTCTCAATATATGTATGTTAAAAATAGATGAAATATTATCTATAAAGTCATGAATTATCAAACAGAATACTTCCAGATTTTCAGCTCACATGGTGAAAGATCTTTTAAAAAATCAAAGAAGCAATAAAAACAAAACATATTTTCAAATATGATTTAAAATTGAGATTAAACATTTCAATTATGTAATTCATTTAAGAATATTTTTAAGCTCTTGCTGTGAGTCAGACATTGTTCTGTGTATTGGTCCATTTAACCCTGTGATAACTATTCACCAAAGCAACTGTTATTATCCATGTTTTATAGATAAGAACGTGGGGCAACAGCAAGACATATTGACTTGCTTCCTAATCTCACAACCAATAAGTGAAACAAATAGGATTTGTATCCAGGTAGTCTAGGTCCAGTGCCTGAGTTTGTAAACCAACCTTAGACACAGTTAATGCCTCACTTAAGCATTAACTAAAAGGTAGGTATGGGCACAGTGGCACATGCCTGTAATCCAACTACTTGGGAGGCTAAGGCAAGAGGATTGCAAGTTCGAGGTAAGTCTTGGTCTTAAAAATAAAAAAAATAAAAAGGGCTAGGGTTTTAGCTCAGTGGTTGAACAGAGAGTATCCTTGTGTTCAATCCCCAATAATGCAAATAAATTGAATGAGTGAATAAAATATATACATATTACTAAACAGAATGAAATTAAGTGACCTGAGCAACTGAGTGATCACAGCAGATAAAATCCAAGGAAAGCATAACAAACAACTAATAAAGATAAAAGCAGAAATAAATAAATTAGAAAACAAGCAAAAAAATGGCAGCACTAATAAAGTAATTTGGGAACTTAATCTCTT
The DNA here is from genome assembly GCA_004027455.1 of Hydrochoerus hydrochaeris. Lineage (NCBI taxonomy): Eukaryota > Metazoa > Chordata > Mammalia > Rodentia > Hydrochaeridae > Hydrochoerus > Hydrochoerus hydrochaeris. The sequence continues at coordinate 605,843 of PVLA01000108.1, forward strand.
GGAGAGTGAATGAGAATGACGAACTTGGATAATTTTATACAAAGGGAAGAAGAGAGCATAAATCACAAAGTAAAAATTGTTGATGAAGTAAATAACCAAGCATAAAAGAGCTGATTAAAAAAATTCTAAGGTACAATATTGGTCAACTTTTTACAAAAAGTGTTTACTATGAATGGCATTGATAACTTTATAGGGAAATACAGTTATCAAAATTGTTCTTGGAAGACCCCTCAATTGTAATAAATAGAGAAGATTGTTGAAGAGATTCCCCAAAAGAGCATCAGTCTCAGATGTTTTCATGAGACAATTATAATAAACTTCTAAGAAATAATACTTTCCAATTCTGTTTAAAGTGTTTGAAATAATAAAAGCTTTAAAATTATTTTTATGATGCTATCATGACATTGGTAGCAAACCTCAATAAAGACAATATAAAATAGCTTCAGAGAATTCAAAATATTCTTAAAAAATGATATGCCATTACCAGGTAGGGCTTATTCTAGAAATTCTAAAATTATTCAAGTAATTTTCTACATTAATAGAAAAAGCATAGGATTATCTTCATAGATGTTTAAAAGATTCTGTAAACCCAACATCTGCTTTTGGTTAGAAACTTTTGGAGAGAGGAAAATCCTCAGGCAAAACCTCTGAAGTATGAAAATAATGAAGAAGGTTGATTAGTTCAACACACAGAGGTAAAAATTGTGTAGCAATATAATTTAAAGTCAAAAGACAAATGACACATTGAAAAATATATTTGTAACTCATCACAGACAAAGGGCTAATTTCCTTAATTTATGAAAATGTTTCTACAACAACCAGCCAAAAAAAATTACAGAAAAATGGTGCAGAATATGCACAGCTATTTCAAGGAAGGGGAATATAAATATCTCTTAAACTTAAGAAGATACCTCCCCTCACTCAGAGCAAGAAAAGTGCAAATTCAAACCGCAGCAAGTTACAGTTTTCGTCAATTAAATCATCAAAGTTTTGAAAATAATGATAAAGTTCCACCGGTGCCTATATGGCAAGGCAGGTACTCTCACACGTTGCTAGTGGGAATTGTATAAACTCATACAATTTCTGTAGAGAGCACATTAGTACCATCTATCAGAATTTTAGCTGCATGTGACCCAACAGTTCTACTTGTGAGAATCTGTCCTACCGAAGAGCATGTGTGAAACAGGTGTGTATATAAATAGTCATTTCAACATTCTGGTTAAAGCTAAATGGGGTACTCACTAGAAAACTGTTTAAATTGATCGTGGAATACTACACCTCAAAAAGAACATAAAAATAAGTTCTTTCTTTTTTTTTTTTTTTGTGCTGGGAATCAAACTCAGGACCTTGTGCTTGCCAGGCAGGCACTTATGCCACTGAACTAAATCCCTGGCCCCTGAAAGTCCTTTACATTCTGATATGTAAAAACCTCCTAGATCTCTTGTGAAGTTAAAAATGTAAGCTGCAGAATGCAACATCTTGCATCAATATGCACTACATATATGTTGTATTTATATATTTATTATTATATGCCATCTTCCCTAAGCGAAGTAACTGGTAATAGTAGTTGTCCCTAGGGAAAGATATGGACTAGGAGAAAAGTTGCTTTTTTATATGTGCACACATGCTGTGGGTCTATACTGCCTACTAAAATATTTTAAAATGTAAGCAAAAATATACAACAGTATAACTGGGGAACAAAGTATTCCTATATTTTTTTGAGAGAATCTTAAATGTAGAATTTTTAAGTTGTAAAGGACCCTTGAAGTTTATTTTGTATGCTCAGTTTTCAGAAAGTGTACCTCTGCCGACTGTGTGATATGTATCAGTACTCCCAGCACTGGGTAGGCTGAGGCAGGAGGATGGAAAGTTTGAGCCCAGCTTGAGTAGTTTACCAGTTTGACTAGACCCTGTCTCAAAATAAAAAGGGCTGGGATATAGCTCAGTGTGAAGGCCCTGGATTCAATTCCATAGAACTGCCACATACATACACACAAAATATATATATAAAATCTTCATTATGTAAGTCATTTTTAGCATCTTAGTTTTGGGCCAGGCTATAAATTAGAACCGTATACCCCTAAACTGAGTGGCTTTGGATTTTTGTATATTTTAAATTCCTTTCCTTTTTTATAATTGTTTTTCTGTCTTCTCTGTCAGTATCAGATGCAGAGCATCAGTTTTTCTCTTATTGCCATTGTCCTGTCCCTAACATCCCAGCCTTTTGATCTGCCAAGCACCAGGGATCATACATCCGAATGTGTGTGAAATAAGAGGCCATAAATTTGGGTCTGTGTCTGATGGCTCCCTGTGAACAAAAGGCAAGTACTCGTAGGACGTGAGCTTTGTGTTTTCTCGTGTGCCCGTTTATAGATTTATTTGCTTACTTTTAGACACTGTTCCAGTAGTTGAGAATTCTGGGTCAGTGACCCTTGGAGAGAGAAGTTGTTACTGTATTTGAATTGTTGGGAAATTGGGGTATGTACCTACTTATATTTTCTAGCTAATCGTATTTAGTGAAGCCTACATTCAGTGCATACGTGTCCCATTCACACTTACTGAGCTCTGCTCACAAGGTCTATAATACGCTGTCATAAAGATTACAGACCAAACTGGAAAGCTGGGTTTATGGGGAGGTCAAGTGTAGGTACATACATACTTGTATGTCGTCATTTGGCTCTTGAGGGAAAGATCTTGATTAAATCAGAAAGGCATTATTTATATGATAAAAATAATAGTTAACTGGAAATTCGGGCAACTTGCAATTTTTGTCTCTAAAAGTTGATCAGAAAAAGTGGTTTCTGCTTTAATCTTTATTATTAAAATGTTTCTATGTGATTTCACAGTTTTTGTGTTGAGTATCTTCCTGAAAGAATTGAAAGCATCATATCGCAGTGATATATGCACACCTATGTTTATAACAGCACATTTTATAATAGCTAAATCTTGGATTAGCTATTGATTAGCATAAATTGACTGATCAAAGTCTTTAATGGCAGATATGCAGGAGTGTATTTGTAAATTCAGATAGCTTAGTACAGTAGGACACTGCTATCAACACTTGTTAGAATTCAAGAAAGGTTTTTAAATAAAATAGCTGGTATGAATTTGTTTTATTGATATTATGTCAAGTTTAGACACAGTATTATAGTTTAAGTCAGATTTTATTGGTACATTTTAGATATACATAATGATCACATTCATCATAGAATATTTGTATCTGTACATGATATAACTTGATTCCCTTCCTTCAACCTTTCCTCCCTCCCCATTTACAAAAGGCTTGTTTCTATTTTTTCTTTCTTTTCTCATTTTTTAAACTTTTCTCTTCTTTTCTCTCTCTCTCCCCACTCCCTTGTTCCACTTCCCATTTGAACATTTTCTTTCCATTTCATAGTACCTAATACACATTTTGGTCCTTATTTACACTTTCAGTTTCTCACACAGGAGAAGTGATGCAATCTTTACATGTGTGTCTGGTTTATTTTTCTTAACAATATAGCCTTGAGATGTGTCCATTTAGCCAGAAATGTCTCCAGCTTGTCCTTCTTTATGGCTGAGTAGTATTCCATTATATAACAAAACCACAACTTCTTTATCCATTCCTTGGTTGATGGGCATTCATGCTGTTTCCATGATTTAACTATTACAAATTGTGCTGCTATAAACATAGGTTTGCATATAACACTGTGGTATAATGCTTTTAATTCTTTCAGGAAGATACCCAGAAGAATAACTGGGTCAAATGGGTTTTTTGAGGAATCTCCACACTAATTTCCACAGTGACTATTGTAGTTTTTGAACTTCCTAATAATGTCATTGTCCTTTTAGTAGAGAAATGCTAGCTAAGTCTTACCTATTTCAACCCAGTTAGGCTACAGAAGTGGCCATAGAGCATATAAAGAGTGTTTTTTGTGGGATTGAGCCTTCTAGTCTAAAGCTCTTACACAAAATGTTAGTTATAAGTTTGGTGTAGGCTGATAGTGTTATCTACCGTTCTTCTCCAGCACTGGTGCACAAAAAACCAAATACCTGCTACATTCCATCTTGTACCTCCTCTATACCAGATTCCATAGAAAATAGATTAGATGAAGTAAAGCCCATGTCACTTAAAACCATATAGCAGAAAATATTATTTTATTTACTTATTTATTACTGTTACCATATTGTCTTGTTTTGAAGGTATAGCTATATAGTTTTTGGTGTTGATGTCAGTTAATACACTTACAGTAAGTTAGGGGGTCCACTGATAAGTAAAACTACTTACTAAATATCCCCAAGTAGTGAACTAGTTACTGTATGAGTAACAGTACAAAGACAGTCTTGAAAGCTTATGTCATAATTTCTTGCTTAGCATATGAAAGTATCATAAATTGATCAAAGAAAAGCAGTGTATGCAGTATGCCTGCTTTTGTGAGAACAGTTACACACACATACACAAAAATGAGATGACACAAGAAAAATGTCACAATGTTAGGATTAACTAACATTTAATTAGACTAAGAACTAAGAAGTAATGTCTTCAATAAAATAGGGTTTTTTTTCCCCACTTTTAGGAAGTCCCAAGGGAGGCAAACTATGCCTGAGGTGTGAGTCAGGGTGTCTGGAAGCCAGGCTCTTTCTGTCTGTTCTCTCCACTGTATTCCCTGAGACATTTATGACCCCAGAAAACTGACTGCTTAACCTCTGTTCACCTTGTCTGTGCTCCTTGCCCCACTCTCAGCAGCCAGTTTGTGTTCTTGGTATAGAAGTAAGTGCTAGGCAATGGCACAATTTAGTGTATAAAGCAACCTGCTTTCCATTAAAATGTCATGTTAATTTTGTTTACATTTGTAACCCTTTAGTTGATGGTTAATTTGCATCATCTTTTAATCTGATAAAACAAGCAAAAGTAAAACAGTGACATGAGAATAAGACTGTTCTCTCCTAAAAGTTCTCTCTAATGGGGACCTCTGTCCTAAACTCATTCTTAACTAGGTCTCCCAACTTAAGAACTGTGGTAAGACACAAGTATTAACTGCCTGTTGTTCCTTCCCTCTCCTCTAAGGTCACTCTTATCTCCCATTTGGCACATGTGGCCTTATGGCAGATGTCTGCTCTTTTTTTGTTTTCTTCCTTTCTTCCTTTCTTCCTTCCTTTCTCTCTCTCTCTCTCTCTCTCTCTTTCTTTCTTCCCCACCTAACTGTCTCATACTTAAACACCAATCTAGCTACATAATCCATTGAGCCATTCAGGTTAGACATTAAACCATGAAACTTTTCATTTCTGAGGCAACTATTCATTAGGGCTGATAGTGGGTGTTACAGGATTCTTTTAGAAGGGAAGTTGAAGGAAAAGAATACCTTATTAAAAACAAATTGAAGTTCTTGTTTGATTGTTGAACAGATCTGTTTGCAGTCTCACTGCTTGAGTGTCTATTTTGTGTGCTTTAATTTTGTAACTTGAACAACTCTTTCTAAAAGAGCAATATGTAATTTATCAACTAGTGATTTCTTACTGTTTGGTTTTTTTTGAAATTCTGTAATATTTCTCTCCCTTTTCTATTTTATCCCTTTAAATAAAAAATTTAAAAAAAATTGAGAAATACTGCTTTCCTAATGTTCAGTCTGTTCCTCAATTCACTCCTGGGGAGTCCCAGGTGTCAGTGACACAGGTAAATCAAGGTGACACTCTCTTTACTCCCGCCTGGCCCAGCCAAAGTGAAGGGCCTTCCATTCACTGGAGGATCCGACCCAGGAACTCCTCAGTCACCCTGACCCTCTCCCCATCCCATCTGTCCCTGTTGACACTGCATGAGCCTCAGTCAAGGACATCTCACCCCCACTGTCCCCTGGTTCCTTGTGCCTCTTTCCCAAGCCACTTTAATTTTCTTTTTATCAAGCTGATGGTAAACAGCTTTAAGCTGTTCTTTTCCCTGTTTCCTCTCCAGTATCTTCTATTTGGTCCAATGAATATCTTTTAGGAAAACACATTTGGTCAAGTCCCTCTTTTTCCTCCAACCTTCAGGGACTCCCTTTGTGAAAGAAAAAATTCAATTGCCTTTTTAACCTGACCTGACTTTTCAGACACCTACTTCTCTGATTTCTCTGCCCCTCTGTCCTTTATGTGGAATGTCTCTAATCCCACACTTTCTGTGCCACTTTCTGTGTCCTCCTGTCTTTGAAGTCCCTGTGCACTGCCACACCCACCCTCACCCTGGGCTTCTTGACACCCTGTGTCCTCCTTTTTGAGCATCCTAATCACACTATATGGAATGGTTGGGTCACTTGGCCCCTCTGAGCAGTGAGCTTCCGGGTGGTATGGTCTTACATGTGAGCCCTCAACATCTGCCCCAGTACTTGGCCTGTAGTGTCAAATTAAATTGAGTGAAATAAAAGCAAGCACATTGACACCTGAAAACAATGCCAAGACAACCCGGACACATGGTAATGAGCTGTACCAAAGCAGATTGAGTGCAAATCAGTAGTTAGATCAAGCACTAAGGAGCTGTCTGTTTCCCACTCATGGCTCTTTGGCCTGTCCTTTGTTGGCTCCCCCTAGCTTCTTCACTCTTTCCTCATGATTTTTCAGAAGCATCCACGTAGCTCTATCTGTTAGGCACACTTCTTTCTCAGCACCAGAAGCTATGGTATGTGTTATGTGTGTGCACAAACATGTAAGTGTTTCACCCTAAACTCCTAGAAATAGAGCCAGGCATATCCATTTAAAGAACTGTGAATCAGAAAAAAAGGGACCACGCAGAATGAATAATACTGGGTGATTATGTAGTTTGTGGGCTTATATTTCATCCTTCCAACTACCTTGTGAAATGTAAGCACCATTTTCATTATTCCTGTTTTATAGATGGGTTAACCAAGGCAAAGAGAGAGAAAGTAGATCATAGGTCCCCTTAGCTGGAAGGCTGGGATCCAGTCAATGTAGGTCTTAATCCAAAGTTAGTGCTTTGAGCACAGTAAATCTTAAAACGCTGTAAGGAGCCACACTAAGATTAACGCTTGCCTAACAGAGACATCTGAGGGGCAAAAGAATGTTTGTTTTACTCTGATTTTGTGTGTGCATGTTTGTATGTGCATGAGCATTTGTAGGTTTTCCCATCAAGGATTTAATTCCAAGGATCATAGTAAGCAAGATATTCCTTTTGGACTTGGGCTGAATTTCAAGGACTCCCTTGTTTTCTGACACAAAGTATACAGGAAGGTTCAGCCGTCTCTTTCTTGGGTCTTATGCTCCTGGCCATGAGCAGTGCTTATCCTTTGCTGCTCAAGTTTCAGTCCAATAACTCCAGACAGTTTCCACCTGACAAAATGCTATCCCATGTAAATGCATGAACACAAATCATAAGGATTGCTTTCTGCCCCTCTGCTGCCAAAAAACAACCCTCAGAATTCTGGTGGGAAGACAAGCTATTTACAAAAGATCTGTTAACCAATGATGTGGAGCTGCCAGTAGCAGAGCCCTCAAGGAGAGGGAAAAGCCCTCCCTCCCACCTCTTCTTCCTGTGTTACTTTCTGTACCGGCTCCCTCTCTTGATTTCCAGCCTCTTTATATTTAAACTCAGAGGTATATGCTTCATTCAGATTGTTTACATCTCTCTTCACCCACCAAGCCGTTTCCTGTATCTTTATCCTAGATATACGTATGTCTTTTATCTGAGGTCCAAGGGGAATCCGGAATTGCTTACAGTTTTGAGAAAATCTGAAATCAAGCCAGGCTTTGGAGAGTACGCATGCCCTGGCTACGGGCGAGCTCTTGACTATTTCTGTTAGCCGAGGAGGCAGGTCAGTGGGGGAAGAGTCCAGTCAGTCCTGACCATGCCAGGGAGAATCCTGGCCTGTGAAGGCTGCCTCCGGCTTTGTGGATGGGAAGATAAACAAATACTTGCACAGGGTGCGTCCAGAACTGAGTTGTCAAGGTCACTGTGGTGCAAACAGAAAGCACAGTGTCAGTGTGTCCCGGAGTCTGGACTGAAGTGGCCTTTCTTGGCAGCGTTTATAAAGAACACAGAGCGTGCTGTAACCTCCGCTGCTGATACGGGCTGCTCTCCTCGCAGCTTAGTGAAATCTCCAATCTGTTTCTGTTTCGTGTAGGTTGCTTTGAATGGTCAGCCAAGCTTGCATTTTCTGTGGCCTGGACCTTTGCCCGGTGTGCTTTGCTCCTCCACTTGAAACTGACCTGTAATGCTGTGATTCATTAGTCCTACAAGTGACGTAGCCGAAACTCAGAGGGAATCGCAAATGGTTTTCAGCTTTCTGTGGATGGGAGTGAGAGCACACAGACACATCTAATCTCTCCTTGAGAAAGCCACTATAGTAGGGAGGAAAATTCAGGGAGTGCCAATTGCACGTTCTTCATTAACATGCCTGATTTTCTTGGATGGTAATAAGGTCTATGTAGTTTTTCCCTGTCCTCAGCTACAAAGTAGGTAAGAAATATTAGGGGTGACTGTTAAGATGTATTTCTTTAATTACCATACTAGTAAAGTTTTAGACTTCTCTTGTTTTTTAGTGGGGATGTTCATGAATATATAGTATAGTAAATGATATGTTCTGATGTACTATTCCATGACTTTGATACTTTTCTTTTTTAAAAAAAGTAGAAATCAGGCTAATGTGTCTGTAGAGTTTTTATCTGTCTTCAAAATCAGTGCCTTGTCGTTAGTAAATTTCACTTACTGGTTTTAGTCAAGACTGAGCTGCACAATAGTTGAATTGCTGGCTATTATATTTGTTTAACTGCTGTAAAGTAAGTTTGCAACAATAGATGCTTGCACTTAAATAGGCCTGGGGAGCACTGGGCCCTATCAATCATGCAGACATTTCCCTCCTGCTGTCTCCTCTGATGGACAATTCTGCTGATGTGGATATTCAAAAAGAAGGGATCAGGAAGAACAGATGATGGATAAAGACAATCTTCTGTCTTGAGAGGAAATCGGAGAAATCCTTTTAAGGAATTTCTTTGTCATGGTGTCAGAAGATTAATTATGCTCGTGTGAGAACAGCTTTCTCATTGGGTGAAAAGAGACATTATCCTTCTGACTTGTGACAGAAGATTTTCAAAGAAAGAGAGTTAAAGATTTCAGCTACTCTGAAATCTTCTTACTCTGTTGTCTTCGAAGAATCTTCCAAGGCCCTTGGGTTACATCCATGACATTGTGATAGTCAAGTCATCATAATCAATCAGAGGCTTTTGTTTTAAGCAGGACCCTAACCTGTCCTCATTTGGATCCTTTCAGAGCCCCAAACACTGGAATTTGTACACCAGCTTTTAAAATAATTAGAGCACAGGTGAGTATTTACTACATGTCAGGGAATGATATCTTGTTGTAGTAATTGAAGAAGTACTTCAGTACAACCAAAAACTCATACATCAGATCAGTAAACACAATTTTTAGCAAAGTAATAATCAGAGAAGATATCCTTTTAAAACTTAAATTTTTAATTGTATGAGTTAATCTTATTGAAAATTGGGATAATATCAAAGGTACATTCCTGAGCATCTCAAATCATATTCAGAAAAACCTTTGAAAGTTACAGTTGAAGGGGGAGAAAGGGAATGGGGAAGAAACAGGTTATATCTTATACAGGTACAAATTGTCTTTGATGAATGGAATCATTATGTATATCTAAAATGTACCAGTAAAATCTAATTTTAAAAAAGTTACAGAATACATTGCATGAAACATAATAATTGTTTCAAATAATTTTATTTTCCAGGTAACTAAAGTCTCAAAACTTTTTAGATTAGTTTTAAAATATAGTACTTAATATACTGCCTTTAAAGTAATCTATACTAATCTGACTCAGTCATAATTATAAAATATCCTCTATTTTGTTGTACTGAAATACAATGAGATCTGCAGGGACCATTAAGGTAATTAATGGAGAGCTGTTTGTTTCTATGCTGAGTGGCCTGAACAGCCATATTTTAATTTTCCATGTCACTTTTTGTAGAAGTGGGGTCTCTTCCCTTCAGGTGAGTTACTTCTACCTGGAACCTGTGTGTCATATTGCTGGTAAACTGCTACTTTGCTTTATTCCTAAGAGTGAGCCTATACTGGCAAATATTCCACTGTAAAAACTCATTTTTTTTTCTTTTATATCCAGGATGGTTTTCTAAGCTAGGCCGTTGAGATTGCTCAGCAGTCTGAGATCTGGAAGGCGGTATTTATGCGACCCACACGCATGCGCACTTGACTGGGTCCCCGTTCTCAGGGCTAACACTATTTTAGTGACTCTGAATGTGGATCACCAACGGCACATTTTTTACATCAGAGCTTTCAGAATAGGCCTGCAGCAGCTGTACCACACTAGTTTGCAACAATAGATGTTTGCTGTTAAATAGGCCTGGAGAGTGTTCTACCCTGCTTTTTCTGGGGTCCTAACACAGCTGATGTGAAATGGTAACTATATCTTGGTCTTAAGTAAATACCAGGAGATTACACTGGGAAAAATCATGAAAATGAACATTAAATTAACTAGGTGATATTAGTGTTTTGCAGATTTTTTTTTTTTTGGTGAGCATTTGTAACAAAGACTGAGTGATTTTTTTTTCTAGTGGATCCCACTATTTTGTTGATACTACTGGGTTCAGCAACCCTCTTGTTTCAGCCTCCTAAATACCTGTTACTATAGGTGCATGCCACCGCATTCAGCTATGACTCCCACTGTAATTCACATTTGACATGATACTTAAAGCTAAACATGAAGAATTCTTCAATTTTAAGCAGGATTTATACTTTCATAGATTACCAATTCTATTTTCAGCTTTTAGTTTTTGAAGGCGATAGTTTTCATGAAATGCATAAAGTTTTTAAGAAACAATTTCAGGGAAATAAAAGCCCCAGGGTTAATGCAGTCTCTTTTCTCTGTGTTTATGAGTGAGGGAGATAATAATTCTGCCGCATTTTATCTCGCTGGGGAGGAACACTCATGATGCTTCTTTGCCTCCTCTTTGAGCATTCTGAGTTGGCCTTTGAGAGGGCTGCAATTAAAACTGAGGGTAAAATTCGTCTCAATGATGCCAAACATCTGAATAAGAAGTTTACTAATTAATCAAAAATACAGCTAGTTACCGAAATGTTTCTCTTTCTGACCCTGCTATTAAAAGAACAATTAATTTATAACCCACCAGCTAGACAAACTAAGGGCAAAAGAACTTTAGGTTTTCTCCTTCCTTAACCTTGCTGTGTTTTTCTACATAAAATTGGGTCTTTTGTACCTAAAATACTTTACTGATACTCCATTAACTTTAGTGATACTGTTCTCACTTTCCCTGTAATAAGCCAGGAAAAGGACTATTATGGGGAAAGATGATGTTTCATTTTCAAAATAGATATATAAATGTATGGCAGGGAGTTCACTTAATATTTTGGTCCCTGGCCTTTTTGATAATGGAAATACTCGTGGTTGGTATATTTTCAGTATGTGATGGGTGTCACGTTGCATTTTATAGTATTCATTACTAACATATCATACCTTCATCATTAAGAGGAATGTTTCAACAGTTTGTTAAAAAAAAAAAAAAAAGCAAACATATTGTGTGTCTTTGGACATGTACCAAGAAGGTCTTCATTCCAGAAACAAATGATTTATCAGACCAAAATAATGTGAAAAGAGAAGTGAATCAAGGACAAAAGATGTTTTTCTTTGGTAATTTTGTTTTAAATGTGAAGGCTCTATCACCGTGCCCCTTTTACACAATGATTAAATGGCAAAATAAGCTAACACAAGACTTGCAAGTTTCTCAGTTATTGAATATTGAAGTGAACCTTCTGAGGACCTTGATTGCAGTCTCTGGAGTGTGTTTTGCCTTTCTTAAAATAATTCCTTTAATAAGTTGTTCTCAATCTGAACAGTCTGAATGCCAGAAGAGCAAGGCTGCCCTGACCTTCTCTCTTGGTCTCCTCTAGTATTGGCCAGTTTGAAAGGTTAAACTAGCTATAGCTGAAATGTAATCACTAGGGACTTGGTCCCTTACCAGCTCCTCCTTGAAACTGCAGACCAAGTTGTTCATTGAAGAAAGACCAAAAAGTCATTCCCTGAGCAGTTTGGAATGGGAAGCCACCAACCACTCTCTCGCCTGTCTTCTTACTTCTACAAACACACTAAACAGAAAAAATAAACTTTACTTCCTCCTGTCAGGTACAATGCTGCCTCTTTTGTTGAAAGTTCACAGGTTCCCTTTGCTGTGCCTAGAGGTACAAATCAGGTATCTCCCTTCCTTCTGCAAGGTGTCCTGTGTGACCACCATAAGGAAAGGCTTTGACTGCTTAACCGATTGTCCAATTGCATCATTACACAGGCAAAATAAAGGCCTCAACACGGGGGACATCAGATAGCATCCAACCCAGCCACTGTGACAACAGTGCGGTGAGAAATCTTGAACAAGCAAACGAATTTTGTTGGGTTCTTCTCATATCAAGTGACAAACTTATTTCCGTGTGTGTACTCTACTTAATGTAGCTACTTTTTCAATTCATACAATAATTCATTTCCCTCAGTGGCACACACTGATGTTGGCAACTTAGAGCAAGATGTCACAGGCAGCAGTGCCATGATTTCAGGGGCACATTGGTATTTATTAAGCACTAGGGTAATGCTAGTAGTCAAAATTTATCTTAGCATACTCCTCTTATGTCGTTCTAGCCTCACCTCTACCCTTCTGTGCTCCTGGACCAGTTTCTCAGAACTCCCCTCCCCTCTCTAGAAGGCATCCCTTCTAGAGTGACGTACTTTAGCAATTGGAATTCAGTCATGTCGGGATTGTCCTGTTTGACTTCTCCATGAATAGAGATGTCAAGTATCCCTTGCAACTTCCTGTACTTCAGAATTGAATAGACCTGATGCCTTTCATTACAGAGTTGAACATTCTTCAGTGTCCTTTAGGAAGATACACACTCTTTGTAAATCAGGATCCAAGATTGTTCTGAAAGCTTGGTCTTGGGGTGGGTGGGGGGTCAGGCACACAAGATGGTGGCAAATGCACCTAGTGCACCTCATGGGGGAGACAGCTGCTGCTCCCATGGCCCAAGGGCCTTTCACACCCTTCTGTGCTCTGACCATAGTCTTAGAGAAATTCCGAGCATGGTGAACAGGATGGCAGAGGCTTAAAAGGTACCCTAACTGATTTATTCCCATATTAAAGCACAAAGCAATTAATTCTCCAGTCCTAAAGTCAGTAAGGAGCCCTGCGTGGTAGCACACACCTGTAATCCCATACCTGGGAGACTGAGGCAAGAGGATCACTGTTGAGTTCAAGGCTACATAGTTCAAAATTAGCCTGAATCACATAGACCCTACCTCAAAAAAAAAAAAGTATCTGGTTGTATTGGTCTCAGCAGGAAATGTCAGTAGTAATTCCAGCCAGATTTTGTTTTGTTACATGCAGGTCTAATGTATCAGTGCTGTATAGTTGCTGGATCAAATAGGAAGGTGTATTCTGTTCTTTCTCGCTCACTCCACATCATTCGTCTCTTGATTATCTATACCTATGGGCACTTGTTTCTCTGAGCTCCTTCTTCCTAGGATTCTCCTGCATTTCTTTACTTTTTGCTTTTTCTTCCACCTTTTGTCATAAGCCCACATGCCTCAGTTCCTTTAGAGATTCCCTCTATATTGCTTCCCAACAAAGATCCCCCCAGGATATTAATGTGAGAGATTGTAAAGAAGAATAAAGATCACGTCCATGGCTGGACTTAATCCAGTCATTTTGGGTTACCCCCACCCTTACCCCATCCTGTGCTGGACATTGAATCCAGAACCTTGTGTATGCTAAGCACATATCTGGGGTAAGTTTTAAACTTATCTTATTAGAAAATTCGGGGGCTGGGTGTGTACCTCAGTGGTACAAAATGTGCTATGAGTGAGGTGCTGGATTCAATCCTTAATGACCTGCCCAAAAACAAATTTTGAATTTAAAAAAAGTCAGATAATAAAAGTTGGAATGTCATTGTACAAAATCATATGGTAATGGGTAAGAATCTCCTATTCCTTTACTATCAAGTCTCTAGTTTGGGGTATTTTTTTTCCCAAATCAAAACCAATTCTTTTTGTCTGACAGCAGAAGTCTCTAAGCAGGAATTTTTATAATTTGTGTAAGCAAAGTTATGTGTATCCAATCTAACATTTGTTAGTTCTCTTGAGTTTTAATTGAGTTTTCATTAGAATTTGGACCATTTCTCATATTCTTTGCCTGGACAACAAAGAACATAGTATAGTTTAGCTTAAAGAGCCCAAGATACCATAAGATCCAGAGTTTAAAGGATATGCGTTTGAATCTTGCTATCTTTCTTGCACAAGTCATTCATCATTTTGGTGTCTGCTTTTCTCATGTAACGAATGCAAGAATCCCTACTTTAAGGTGTCGTTGTGAGCATTAACCAAAGCAAAGTGTATGGAAGCACCCAGAGTAATGGTGAGGTGGTGTTTAGATGTTTTGGATCAGTTTAAATGCCAGTTGCATCCAATGCTAATCAAAAAACCTCTTGCAAACTTAAACTAATATAATATTTGATAGGTCTGTTATTTTGACGTTTATTGACAGCCTAAAGCAATTGCATTAGCTCTAGAGACCAGGCCAATATAATTGTGTTTTCATCATCATTCTCACCGCCTTTTTCAGTGGACACAGTATTGACAGTGTCAATTGCAAATTGCCTCCCCTCCCCGTCCGTCCCCCATTATCCTACTGAGCAGTGTGGGTTGGTTGGTTTGTGTACTTAGTTTTTTTTTTTTTTAATTTACTTCCTTTGTTTGCTTGTAGGATTCCTTCTAGTTCAAGCCATACTCCCCACTCAGGACTGATAATATATAAAGATAGCTGTGACCCCCATCACCACAATCCCTCAAGTAGAAGTAGGGGTTATTAATATTTATCACACATTGACTAATGTAGGTGTTTCATGTACAGTACTCCTCTATCCACACCCTCTGAGCTGGGAAATGTTATTTCCACTCCACAGATCACTGTCTTCAAACCACAGGATCACAAAAGGAGAGCATGACTCAGCACATCGCCTTCACTGTTTCTGCACAGGTCATTCTTGGCCCTACCTATGGGCTACCAAGGAGCAAGGGAGGAAGTCCGTGAGACAGTGGAAGCAGACATTCAGGGTTGCAGTCTGTCGCCAAATAAAGAGCTATTGTAGAAAACACACAACTCACTGACTTGGTGGGATAGGTTTCTGCCGCTTGCCTGTGGGATGACGCTCACCAGTTTCTGACCTGCAGCACTAGCCAGGGATTCTTCTGTTGAGACTTTGTCACAGGGTTGTGTTCCTGCTCCTCAGCCAGACTGAAATGTGGCTCTGCCTCAAGTTCTTTATCCCCGTGCTTCCCTTTTTCTGTCAGCCACCGTGGTTGACTTGTAATTTTTAAAACTTAAAGGAGTAGTGAACCCAAAATAGTGTGGAGATAAGAGTCCCTAAACTTTCCCAGTATTTTTCTACCTGAACACCATTGAAATCAAAGTTTTCCTCTTGCCTAAACCAGCTTGTTAGTTAGAAATAAACCTGTGTCAGTGTGGCCCTCTTAGGGCTTGCAAAACAATGGAGGTGCCTTTCAAAGAAAAGTGGGAGCCAAACTACTTTTGATCTTCATGTGGGATGATTATGATAAACAAAACCAAGGAGGTGTGATGAGAAATTAACTTTCTGAAAATAGAAATTACAAGAAAAGTTTCTTGGAAACTTTAACTGTAGCAATTAGACAAGAGAAAAAAATAAAAGGACTAAAGATAGGAAAGGAAAAAATTAAACTGTTGTTATTTGCAGATGACATGATACTTTACATAGAAGACCCCAAAAACTCCACCAAAAGACTTCTAGATTTGATAAACAAATTCATTAATGTATCTGGATACAAAGTCAACACTCAAAAATCAATAGCTTTCCTGTACACTAATAATAAGCTCACTGAGAGAAATCAGAGAAACAACACCTTTCACAATAGCATCCAAAAAAATGAAATACATAAGTATCAATCTAACAAAGGATATAAAGGACCTCTATATTCAAAATTACAGCACTCTGAAAAATGAGACTGAAGAAGATATTAGAAAACAGATATCCCATGCTCTTTGATAGGAAGAACCAATATAGTGAAAATGGCCATCCTTCCAAAACTGTTATACAGATCTCTCTGATGTATACAAATAGCAAATAAATATGTGAAAAAATGTTTAACATCACTGGTCATTAGAGAGATGCAAATTAAAACAACACTGAGATTCCACCTCACCCTAGAAAAAAATGGCTATTATCAAGAAATTAATCAGTAACAAATGCTGGAGGGGCTGTGGGGAAAAAGGAACCCTTCTCCACTGTTAGTGAGAGTGTAGGCTGATGCAACCACTGTGGAAATTAGTGTGGAGATTCCTAAAAAAATTAGGACCAGAGTTCCCTTTTGACCCAGGGATTCCCATTCTGAGTATCTTCCCAAAAGAATTAAAAACATCATACCACAAAAATATATGTGCACCCATGTTTATAGCAGCACAATTTATAATAGTCAGATCTTGGAAACAACCTAAATGCCCACTGACTGAGGAATGGTTTAAAAAGAAGTATTTTTATACAATGGAGTACTACTCAGCCATCAAGAAGTGTAAACTGGAGGTAAATGAATGCAATTTGAGACCGTACTCGTAAGTGAAACAAATCAGACATGTGTGTAAACATCATATTGTCTCACTAGTGTGAGAAGCTGAAAGAAACCACATACGCATATGTATATGTGTGTTGCATATCTACATATGCATATATATATTAAAGTAGTTATATATATATATATATATATATATATATATATATAGTAAGATAGTTACACTATCAATTTCTCTGAATTTGCCAAAGAGAAAGATCTGTGCTGGTGTTGTTTGGACAATTGAATGCAGATAGCTCTGGGTGATTGAGTTGGGGGTGACAATGCACAATGTATGTACCACTGTTGCCCCCTGATTGATGCGTTTTGAAATGTTTTTTCTCTTTGAAATAAAATGGATTTTTTTAAAAAGGTTCTTTTTTTTTTGATACCGGGGATCGAATTCACAATCTTGTGCTTGCCAGGCAGGTACTTGTGCTGCTGAGCTAAATCCTGGGCCCCCAAGGTTCTCATTATTATACCTCAATTTTGATTTTAGACCTCTAGGACTATGTAAGTTACAAGGACTATTTTTACCTGTCTGCAATCCGTTTGTAAAATTTCAGCCTAATTGATGGCCATTCTAAATGGGTTGAGAGGGAGGCCAAGTCTTACAATGAGAGAGGTTTGGGTTTTTCTAGTTTGTATTTAGAGTAACACTCTTGAGTAGAATGCATTTTTAAAAATGAAATAATAGGTACAACAAATTTTAAAGTCATTATGGACTTTTAAAATGTGGAAGAGATTTAAACTGTTTCATGAATTTTGATCATGAACATTTTACATTCAAGAACCAATCCTGAGATTCATGTTCTTCTAGGCTTTGCTGCCTCAAAAAAAAATTACACTTAAATACCTGATGATCTAATGAAGACAATTTCTTAATGTGTCAAAATGAGTTCTTTGTATCTTATTTGAGTCTTCTGTTGCTGTAAGCTAATCTACTTTAGGGTTCACAAATCCAGGCATTTTTCAAAGCAAGGCTCTAGCAGTGGCATTCATTTGGAATGCTGTCTTTTGTTTACCAGCTTTACCAGGCCCTCATTGCTTCCTTTGGTTGTCTGGTGTCCTCACTAATGTGATTTGTACTCCTTGGCTCTGCAGGTAGTCATGAGCCTTTATAAGTGGAATTTACAATGGGACTCAACACCCTAGCTGCTAATGAAGAGAACCACAGGGATTGTGTTTTGTGTTTTTATCTGTCTTCCAAAACAGCAGAGCAAAATTGTGTTCTGGGTTTACTAATTCACCTTATTTTCCATTTACTTTAATTTTAACAAGTGATTTATTGACTGTGGTACAAAAATACAAGTATTTTTGTTTAGGCGTCAGAATGTTTCATTTGCCAGCCCTTCATGCTAATCACTAGAACTGTTTATTATTGAACCTGGGAGGAACAAAGTGAAGTCTGTTTAGACTCAACCAATTGGCATTTCACCTTCATCTGTTTTTGTCTTTGACCAATTTGGTTGTCAGGAGGGGGAGAAAAAACTACAAGACTGGAGCCTTGGATTTTGGCACTAGCCTTGCTGTTTAGTACTTCTGTGATTTTGATTAACTCATTAACACTCTTGGTTTCTTATCTGCATAAAGAGGGTTGTGTTAACAAGGTGCACACAAGATCCACAATGGAGTTTCATAAGCTTCCTGCTTAGTGTAAACCAAGGTGCCATGTCAATGCCTTTGGGGGTAAATCTACCACTGTAATAGGCAGAAGTCAAAGTAAGAACTAAATACAAGAGTTTGCCATCTTCACTAGAGGAGCAATGTGCTTGTAGATTGTAACCCAATAATGGAAGAATCTACCCATTCCCAATAGGGAAGCACAGGGCCCACATTTAATTGTACATCACATGACAATGGTTTCCAGTATGGTTCAAAGGCCTTTGGGTTTTAGAGCAAGAATGGCAATCATTTGGGTTCAGTCTCTTAAATGTTACTAGTAAGGACTCAGGAAGCCTAGCAATGCTTAGTAGATTATCCATGGTCACAGAATTCAGAGAGGTGCCAATTGAGCTCCAACTCCAAACCCAGAATGGGGGGGGGGGTTTCCCCAGGGAGGAGGTGTTCCTCCTGTCTCTTAGTGGAAAGCAGAATGAAAGGTGGAACTATTAATTTCCAGTTCGAACACTTAAAATTCTGCTTGTTAGTATTAGATAGTTGGTTAGTTTTTCTGTTACAGCTACAAGTTTAAAGTCATCCCAATCCCACAAACATTTAAGGATGAGGACACATTGTAGGTGATGTGCTGTGCTGGGGTGATATTCCTACAAAGATGATTAAGCCACAGTTCTTTGCTTCGGGGAGTTTACAGCCTAACCTGGAGATGAAACAAGTATTAAAGTCATGCCGTGTGAATTTGCTGGGGCTAAGAACAATTAAAACAACAGAAGATGTCAAACTTCAAAAGAAAGGTAGCATTCAGTAGAACCTTACAGGTTGAGTGTTTCATAGCAAGTCAAAGGTAAATTCAGGATGCTGTAGAAACTTGCAGGGTCCTGAATCAGACTGAAAGAAAAGAAAGGAGCAAGTAAAATAAAATCTGAGCAAGTGTTTCTATTTATGAGTTGGTGATTGCATTTGGAGAAAATCCTTCCTTCTTGGAGACCAATATCACTACCAATTCATTGGCATGCACTCTAAGTATTACTAAACTGTAGCTTTGCACTTGGTGCAGGTGTGTCGTCTTTGTCTCTGATCACTCCAAATCAATGGCAGTTTCTTCAAGCCTGTTCCCAACTGCCTCTTTTTCAGCAGGCTGCACCTCTTAATTCCAGGCAGCCCTGAACCATCAGTCCGGGCAGTTGCCTTCCTTTAGCTGAGCCCTAACTCCCAGCAATGCCAGGTGCGTTATCTCCAACCCTGGCTTCCTCTGGAGCTTCAGACCTGTCTACCAAATTTCTGCTGGCCACCTCTCTTTGGATGTTTCACACCCATCTCAAAACCAATAATAGGGGGCCAGGGGTTTAGCTCAGCGGTGAAAGTGCCTGCTTGGCAAATGTGATATCATGAATTTGATCCCCCACACCAAAAAAAACCCCCAAAAACAAAAAAACCAGTAATAGCCATGAAGTGATTGCCTTAGCTTTCATCCAGACACCTCACCTTCAGAGTGCCCAACTCAAAGAACATAATATCACGCATCCTAATTTGCATTTTTAAAAATGACTGTGGCTGGAACATGCCACATGCAAAAAGGATGTCCAGTTAGGAAGCTGTAATAATTCAAGCCAATGGACTCATTGTCACAGTTTTTAACACGTGAGATATAATTACATGAGAAGTAGCATAGTCAAATGATTAAGAACATGACTTTGAAATAAGATGGTTCCATGTCTAATTCCTGGCTCTCCCACTTAGGAGTTAGCTGTGTAACTTTAAGCAAATTATTAAACTTTCTAAGAGTTGCTTATCTCATCTAAAAAACATGGACAGTTATAGTACTTACCGCCTGTCTGGGGATTAAATGATATATCACATGTGAAGCATTAGTCCTTGATGTCTTTAAGATCAGTCAGGGCAGGGATCATTTCCAATTTGTTCATCTTTGTGTCTCTGGGACTTGACACAAAGGAAGTGCACTGTATATGGCTGTTGAATGTGTCCCTGAGGCAGTGGTGTACCTGAATCACACCACTCCAGGTAGGGAAGGAGAGAAATAGCATGCATGGAGACCTAGGCTTTTTTCTTCACTTACCATCAAGTAGTCATTGATCCCTAAGTGTTTCCCAGGTGCACCCCGTCCTCTGTATCCTGTCACTGTACCCATCCAGGCTGTCAGGATCCTCTAAGACGGCTCTCTCTCCGACTCCCAAGAGTCTCTACTCACATTTCTAAACATTTTCCCTGAATCATTCTCTGTCTCTCGTGAACATTTTCTAGACTGCCACTAGAGGCATCTCTCCAAAGCTGAAATGGAAACTTCTAGTCTTCTTCTCCTCCTCCTCCCTTCTTCCTTCTACTTCTCAGTACTGAGCATTGAACACAGAACTTTCACACTGAGCTACAAACCCTGCTGTCTGCCTAACTGCCTTCTTTCCTTTTTCCTTCTCTTCCTCCCTTCCTCTTTCTTTTTTCTCTCTCTTTGTCTCTGTTTCTCTCCCTCCCTCCCTCTCTTCCTTTTTTTCTTTTGAGACAGGATTTCACTAAGTCACTAAGCTGCCCAGGCTTGAATTTGCACCCATTCTGCCTCAGCCTCCCAAGTATTGGGATTACAGCCCTGAGCCACTATGTAGGAGTACATGTCATTCTTTTGCTTAATGCTTTCATGGCCACTTTGGATCTGTGGGATCCAGTTTCAACTCCTTAAACCTGAGTGTACATTTCCATCTTTTTTCTACCACTCCCTCTCTCACACTTGGGACTCTTGTAATACCAATCTGGATTGGTTTTGGTCTCATTTTCTGAACACACTGTGCTATTTTCTGTCTTCATGCTCATGAGAGGTTCTTGTTTTTTCTTCTAAAACTCTTCTCTCTGTATCAGTTACAGTTGTCTACAAATGACAAAAAGTGTTCAACAAGTTAGAAGTTTCTTTCTCATCCTCATAAAGTCAGGAGGTAACAATCCAAAGCTCACAGAACCTCTCTGTGATTGTCAGGGCCTGTGCCTGGTGGCGCCGCCTTCACTTGTGGCTGCCTGCTTGTTTCTCCTCTCTCCTTGCAGAGCCTGCTTCTCCAGTCCTCTCCTCTCTTCAGTATCATCATTTGCTTTGCTGTTTGAGGGAAGAACCTCATTCTGCATGCGTCTCTCCTTCAAGTTATTCCTTCTTGCCTTTTTACTGTTTCCACAGTTGCCAACCTCCTCTTTCTACCCACTTCATCTGCTTTGCTGGGTTCTCCTCTTGCTTTCCTCAGCTCTCCGATAACTGTATTCCTCACGGCTCTCTCTTACCCCACATGCTTTCCCTGCCAGGGTAATTGTTAGGTGATCGCAGGGTCCCAGTGACAGCTCTCTACGCTGCTGCTGTCTCTGGAGACTGCTCGTTCAGTGTCCCCTCCTGAGCAGGTCCTGAGTTTGTCAGTGCCGGCTGACAGGACTCCAGTTCCCTCCCCATCCCCGTTCCCTCTACCCCTAATTGCCTCTTCCCGGACTCTTCCAGAAACTTCCATCCAGCCTCTTATCCAGCTTTCACATGACAGTCAAAGTCACATTCTATGTTGTAAAAAAGCTAAGTAGATTCGTTTTGGTTTTGAAAACTTCCATTGGCTGTCTCTTATTTCTAGGATTAAATCAAATCCCTAATTTGAAATAAAACATCCCTTAGAGACTGGATCTGACCTGCTTTTTCCCTCTTTCTGCAGCCACTCATCCTTCCCTCCAAGAATTAACCCCACATGCAGTCGGTGGTTCACTTTCAGTGTTTCTGAAATAGACCTTGTTTGAGGCAATGTGTTCTAGTGACCTGGGAGGTCCTGCTAAACTTAATGAATTCCTGTGCTGTCCTTTAAAGTCATCCAGAATGTCATCTCTTTTTTGATGTCATCTCCATTTATCCAGATAGAGTTGCTACATTCTCTTTGCTTTTGTAGAACTTTGTTCCTACTTCCAGTGAATACTTACTCATTTAAAGATCTGCTGTCACCTCTGGATTAGGATCTCTTTGCAATTAGAGCTGACCTTTATCATTATTCCAGTATAGTTCACATATTTTCTAAGTGTATAAAATGAATAAAATCATGGAACCAGGGAATTTAAATGACTTTAATAATACATGATGATGGTGCTCACTTTGGCAGCACATATACTAATAATGCATGATGAGTTTTGTTTCGGGAGTATTGATTTTGGACATAAATTGACATTTTGAAATTGAGGGGAGAGCAGAATGCAAAGGTGACGTTCAGAAAATATTGTACAGCCCGTGAAATTGGATGTAGGAGTCACCAGCAAGAACAATAAGAAGCAACTGACCAGATCCTGTGTTTTCATGGGTGAATTAAACAAGGGTGGAATATTTATGGAAAGTGGGGAGAAGATTAGCAATGGGAACCTCAAGCTGCTAGTGGCCACTTCAGACCCATCTCACTGCTCCTCACCACACCACCTCTGCTGTTTGGGGTGCAGGGTGGAGTTCTGGGTTCCCGCCCATGTGATGGTAACAAGAGAGGATGGTATGATGAAAATAGGTGCTTTGTTCCCCTCATAAAATAATCAATAAACGGACAATGTTTATGTTCTTTTCTAAATTGAAAAATAACATCTTTGGGGTTAGTGTTTATTCAGGTAGCTTTTATTTCATCTGTCTTTCCCCTTTTATTCTGCTTCTTTGCTTTCTTAGGACCTCTAGGAACTACAGCATTGGCTCAAGTAGATCATTCAAGCAAACGGACTTCTGTGTTTCTAGGCACCTGCCTCATGTTTAATAATTGAATTATTAGAAGTTAAAACTAGGGGCCAGGGATATAGCTCAGCTGCAAGCACCTGCCTGGCAAATGTGAGGTTGTGAGTTTGATCCCCAGTACCTAAAAAAAGATTAAAATTGAGCCAGGTGGGGTGGTGCATGCCTGGAATGCCAGCCCTCGGCTGAGGCAGGAGGATCGCTGTGAGTTCAAGGCCAGCCTGGACTACACTAGACACTGTGTCAACAACCACAACAACAAAAATTGAAATTGAGGGCCAGGTGTGTAGCTCAGTGTAGAAGCACTTGCTTAGCACTCATAAGACCCTTATCATGCTTCCCCATACTACAAAATAAACAAATAAAAATTACAAGAACCTGCATGAAAAGTAAGAAGCACAAACGTAGTCACCATCGAGACTTCTGCAAGCTAAGAAAAATGTGGTAACTAACACACAGGAGCTAAATTCCTTAATATACAAACCCTCCTAAATCTTCAATAAAACCAAGAACTAGAAAAATGGATGGAAACTGCACCTTACAGAGAAGAAAATCCAAGAGCTTTTAAACACTTGGAATATATTCAGTCTCATTCATAAAAGAAAGTGAGAAATCCTTTTCCTACTTTTCAAATTGGCAAAGGTACTAAAGTAGGTGTTATTCTACACTGATGAAATTTCGGGTGTATATAAATTACTAATGGAAGCATAAATTGGTCCAGCCCTTATGAAGGGCAGTTGGGTAACAAAATGTAAGCTGCATAATTGTCCCTGCTGAGGAATTTATCCAACAAAGGCAGCATTAATTTGTGTCAATACAGGGATGGTTATTACATTCTCTTTAGTAATGACAAAGATTGGAAACTTGAAGTATCCATCATTAATGGCCTACTTCAAAATAACTATGGGACCTCATACCAGGAAATTCTCTGAGCCCATGGCAGAACGATAAGAGCTTTGTTTGCTCCTATAGAAAGATCTCAAAAAATTTTTTCAGTGTGGGTAACCAAGCCCAGGGATTAGCTGGACAGGGGCTCTTCTACTGAGCTTTCCCCTCAATTTCTCCAAGTACTTTTCATCTTAAGGCACAAAATTGTGTGTGTTCATTTTTAAAGTATGAAAGGTATCTGTTTTAAAAACTAATAAAAGTCATTTCCTATGTTGACAAACTGACAAGGATTTTCTTTTTCTGTCTTCTTGAGACAGAGTCTCACTACACAGTTTAGACTTGCCTTGAGCTCAGTTGGTTCCAAGGATTCTCCTGCCTCAGCCTCCCAAGTGCTAGGATTACAAGTGTGCGCTGCCACAGGATTTGACAAGGATTTGAAGGGACACTACTATCTTTTCCACTTCTAGGTTTTTATTTTTAGAATGACTTTTAAGCTAACCTAACTCATTTTAAATATATTTTTTTTACCTGATACATACATAATTATACATATTTATGAAGTTTCATGTGATGTTTTAATGCAGAAATGCAATAGGTAGTGACTAGATCTGGGTAACCAGCTACCTGTCACTTCAGACATTTATCACTTCTTTGTGTTGGGAGCACTCAGAAGCCCACATTTCCAGATATTTCAGCAAGTCAGTATATTCTCTATTCAAAAAGTTAAAAGGCAGAACTTTTTTGAAAAATATCCTTAAAATACAAAAACTCTTGTTTAAACACTAACAGAGATGCAATTCCCACAAAAATTTAATATAACTGAGTTTTCCCTTTAAAATAATTTAATGATATCTTTGTTTTTTACATGCCAAATCTTTGCCCCACAACCATGGTGGATAACAGGGGGTTACAAGGAAAAGTTAAAGGTGAAAAAAGTAAGAAAAGAATTAAGAACAACTGAAAAGTTGAGGGTGTGAGATGGACCACTTTAATAAAAGCACACAACTGGACATAGTCTCATGTGTGCAGAAATGCAACAAAATCAAATTGATAGAAATTACATACCCAAATGTAGTGTTGTGACAGACAATATATTTAAACTGACATAGAAAGGTTATTGCAGGGCTGGGGATTTAGCTCAGCAGCATAAGTGTCTGCTTGGCAAGCACAAGGTCATGAGTTCAATCCCTGGTTACACACACACACAAAAAAAAATTTGTCAGAGAAAAGTTATTGATACATTTTCAAACACTCAGTTGTAAAATGTGTGTTTTGTCCTGGGAGTTATCCATTTCTCTGCCTTTTGTGGAAAATTCCCTCAGAGCTCCACATAAACAAGCAATTTGTACATACACAAAGAAAATTCACTGTATTTATCACTGTATATTTACCTAACAAGTCACTAATGAGAAGCCAAGTGTAGTGGTGCATGCCTATAATTCTGGCACTCTGGAGGCTGAGGCAGGAGAATTGCTGCAAGTTCGAGGCCAGCCTGGGCTACGTAATAAGTTCAAGGCCAGCCTCACCTGCATAGTGAAATCCTGTCTCAGACAAAAATAAAAATAATTTTTTTAAAAAGATACAGGAGTTAAGTTTGGAGTGTGCTTAAATTTTTAAAGAAACAACTTCAGCTGGGTTTGGTGGTTCATACTTGTAATCCCAGCACACTGAGAGACTGACACAGTGGGATGGCAGGTTTGAGTTCAGCCTGCACAACTTAGTAACCTAGTGAGACCCTGTCTCAAAAAGTTAAAAAAAAAAAAAAAAAAAAAAGGAGTGGGGATGTAGGTCAGTATGAAGAGCCCTGGATTCAATCCTCAGTACTACAATCAAGTAACCAATCAGGAAAATAAATATGCATAAGTGAAAAAAATTCTATAATTCTATCAGTCAGTATAATGTCATTGATATCACACAGTTTAGACTTAAATCTTACCACTTTACTTGGTTATTTATATAATTTTCTTTACCATAGTGGAACAATATTGCTTTTAAAACATTTCTGTGTTTCATATATTATCAATCTCTTTTTTTTTGGTACCAGGGATTGAACTCATGACCTTGTGCTTGCCAGGCTGGTGCTTATGCCACTGAGCTAAATCCCCAGCCCTATTATCCATCTCTTTATGTGTCAAAAATATACTTCTTAGAGTATTCCCCTTACGGATGAACCTTTGAGTACTAAGTGAGGCAGTCTATTTAGAGTACATGTAAGTGCTAGTGATTATTGCTATTACTATGTATACTTAACCACTTCCCTATTGTTGGAATATTAAGTTGTTCTCAGGGTTGGGGGTACTAATGTTTTACTTTATTATATGCACAATAATATTTCCACTAGAAACATCTTTCTTAACTGATGGTTTTTTCATTTTGTTTTAGGTGTTTAATATACAAATGTTTTATATTTTCATTACTCAATTCTGTCAGTCTTTTGTGATTTCTAGGCTTAGAAAACTAAACTTGTGGTGTGATTCCATAATAAACATTGATAATATATGTGATAAAAACCTGTACAATAAATAAATCTATTTCTTCTTAGTTTTTAATGGTTGCTAGAGGTAGATGTATAAATGTATTTATGTATAAACATTTAAATTCAGTCTTATTCTCTGGAACTTATTTTTAATGTCTAATATGTGTTTCTTAATGTTGATCATTGTTTCAAAATCATTGAACATAAATGTGTCTTCATTATTTTACAATGACTCAATTTTTTTTTTTTTTTGAGACAGGGTCTCATCATAAAACAGTTTAGGGTGGCCTTGAGCTCACTTTGCAGCCCAGGCTGGTCTCAAACTTGCAACAGTCCTCCTGCCTCAGCTTCCCAAGTGCTAGGATTATAGGAATACTTAATGACTCAATTTTAATGAAGTGTTTTGGGAATGTAACCTATGAGTTTCCCACTTTTTGGCCAAGTCTATACAATATATTAAATTATTCAAAATAATATTTCCAAGTGTCTACTGTGTTGGAGAACATCACAGGGCATATTGTGATTTTAGTGACAGGCAAAGCCAAAAAGCACAGTCCTGCTTTCACAGAGCTTAATCTCTCAGAGGACGCTGAGTGTTCATTCGTCATGCAGGTGACCGTGTGAGTCAGAAATGAGTTACTGGTTCCTCCAGCAGGAGATGTGCGAAGGTCAGTGCTAGCTGGCAGCCAAGGACTGAGGTGGTTAGGAGTGGTGCTGGAGTTAAGATCTCCAGCGATGAAGGCAGAGGGAAAAGATGAAGTGATGCTGACGCAGAGAGGGAATGTAAGTGTGTAAAGGTTGATCAGTGTTGCCAGAGCGAGGTGTTTAGGAAGAGAACAGTGCAAGCTATGACTGGAGCGTGAGCAGGGATTCTGCAGTCATTGATGTTTATCCTGAGAATAACATGAAGTCTTGAAGGTTTTTAGCAAAGGGTTGACATGAATTGATTTGCACTGTGTTGCACCGAGGAGATGGGAAGGTGCTAGAGGAGGAGAGGAGATGAGCTGGGTTGAGTTGATGCTGGCTCTTGGAAAGGCACCTCTCCTTGGAGGTAAGCGAAGGTTCTCACGGCTCGTCTTTCCTTCAGAGCAAGTGAGCCAAGCAGTTAAGGCAGGATCTTCTGTTACCTCAGAAGCTGTACATTGTCTCTTGTTCAGTATTTGATTGACGAAACAAGCCAGCCCTTATTTATTGTGGGCGGGGCTTACACAGGCAGTGCAAATCCCCAGGGACTGTGGAGCTGGTAGGACACTGTGTGTACAGAGGAAACTGAGAGGCAGGTGTCTGGCGGGAGAAAAGCAGTGACACGAAATTTAGCCGAAAGGACAGAATGATCAGAAATGTGTCATAAGGGTGTGTTCAGTGAGAGCCGAAAATGTCACTGGATTTAATGAGATAAATTTTAATGACCAACAGTTCTTCCTTCATAATATGGTCTAATAAGGCTCTGATTGAACTCCCCATACAGATTTTTTCGGAAGACTTTTTTCCTCATTTTTTCTTTGTAGTAGTGGGATTGCTGGATCATAATATAATAGTTCAAATTTTCATATTTAAGGAACCTCCATATTTTTTCATACTCAATGCATGAATTTACACCCTCACCAACAGTGTGCAAATAGGGTTCCCTTTCTCACATCCTCTCTGTCATCCATCTTTTTTACAACAGTCGTTGTAACAGGTGTGAGGTGATGTCTCTTTGCGGTTTTAATTTGCATTTCCCCAGTGATTATGATACTGAGCACTTCATATACCTGTTAGCATTTACCTGTGTCCTTTTGGGAAATGTCTAAGTGTTTAATAATGGTTCTTTGCCCATTTTTAAATCAAGTTATTTGTTATGTTTCTGTTGCTCAAGTTCCATATATTTTGGATTTTAACTTTATTGAATATATGGTTTACAAATATTTTCTATCATTCTGTAGGTTGTCTCTTTCCTCTGTTGATTGTTTCCTTTGCTATAGAGAATCTTTTAAATTTCATGTCATTTGTCAATTTCTTTTTGTTGCCTATGCTTTTGGAATCATATATATATTTATTGGAGGAGGAGTACCTGTCTCGCTATGTAGTGCAGGCTGGCCTTGAACTCACTATGTAGCCCATAATGGCCTCAAACCCTCAGCGATCCTCCTGCCTCAGTATCCCGAGTGCTGGGATTTAGGCATGTGTCACCATTCCCAGGTGGAATCATGTTTAAAACAAAACGAAACAAAAAATAAAAACAACTAATGCTCTGACTGGTGTCATGAAGCCTCTGTTTATTTTGTTTTAAGTAGTTTTACAATTCTAGGTCTTACATTTATGTTCTAATCCATTTTGAGTTGATTTTAATATATGGTGTAAGATAAGGGTCTAACTTTATTTTTTGCATGTGGATATCTAGTATTCTCAACACCATCTATTTATTTAATATAAATAGTATTAAATAGTGAATTCAAGGCCAGAGACAGTCCTTTCTCTGTATGACAAGTATGTCCTTGTCATCTTTGTTGAGAACCAGTCAATGGTGAAGCATGAATTTTTTTCTGAGCTATTTTCATATCAGTGATTTGTGTCAATACCATGCTGTTTTGATTACAATTTTGTAGTCAGTTTTGAAGTCAGGTAGAGCAATGCCTCTAAACATTTTTTTTCTCAAGATTTATTTGGCTTGCCTTAGGTCTTTTGTGGCTCCATGCAAATTTTAGAATTGTCTTTTCTCTTGCTGTGAAAAATGTTGGACTTTTGATAGTGGTTGTATTGAATCTGTAAATCACTTTGACTAACATGGGCAGTTTAACAAAATTGTTCTACTTCATGAACATAAAATATCTTTCCACGTATTTGTATTAATAGTATTCACCAGGGTTGGAATTTTTTTTTTTTTTTTTTGCTTCTTTGTTTTGTTTTTGGTACCAGGGATTGAATTTATGACCTCACACCTGCCAGGCAGGCACTTATGCTACTGAGCTAAATCCCCAGCCCAGTTTTATAAAGTTTTTAAACATACTGATCTTCCACTTTGTTGGTTGACTTTATTCTGATTTAATTTTTTTGCTGTAGTAAATGGGATTGTTTCCTTCATTTCTTTTTAATTATGTATTGTTAGTGTATAAAGATGCCACTTAGCTGGGCATGTTGGCACATGTCTGTAATCCCAGCACTTAGAAGACTGAGACAGGAGAATTGCTGTGAGTTCAAGGGCAGCCTGGGCTATCTAGAGAGTTCAAAACTACCCTGAACTACATAGTCAGACTCTGCCTCATAAAACATACCAACCACTGAGTTTTGCAGGCTGGTTTTGTGGCCTTTGCATCAGTTTTACTGAATTTATTAGGTCAAACAATTTTTTGGTGGAGTCCCAGAATCTTCCAAATATGAGATTATGTCATTTTAAGAGCCCACTATATTGTTTTCAACCTAAATACTATATATTACTTTCAGCTCCCTCCTCCTTTTACAGATAAGGAAATTGGGCCCAGGGAAAATGGCAACTTGGTGGCAGAGTTGGGGACTGTAGCTCTCACATGTACAAACTTTATTGTGCTCCATTAATAGGAAATCAAGTTGCATACCCAGTCAAATCTTAATCAGCCCTTAAGTACCACTTATACACTTTATGGCACATCTCTAGTTTTTAGTCTTGTCATTTTGAAGCATGGTTTCCAACTTGAGAATTGCCCCATCTGTGTTCCACTCTCCTACCACACAGGAGCTATTTCTTCTTTTAGGTCTAAATGACACCAATCTATTGCACTAATAAATATTTAATGAAGATTGAATATTTCCTCTCTGGTGGATCAATTATTTTTGTGGATTCTCTGAGGAGAGCTTTTTTTTCAGTCCTGTCCTGTGATAGGTTAAGAAATTTTTTTTTGTAAATATTATTAATGACAAAGTTTACCTCAGTGACATAAAAATTCATGTCCCTTAGTTTTTAGTTGCTTATTTTCCCTGGCTTAATATATGCAGTTTGAATTTTTATGTCATCTCAAAGCTGAGATTTGTTGAACTACTAGCACAGAATAAGTCATTTTCTAAAAAGGTTGATTTTTCTAAAATTTGTAATACTTGAGGCTCCGAAAATGAAAAAAATATTTATGCATAAGGCATACCTAAAGCTCGTGGTAGGTTTTTTAATGGAAGAAATGTAACTTTTATTGATAAATGACTCCCAAAACATAAATAATCCCTGTCAGTTGGCAAAAATTTGTATTTCTTATATTTTTTACTATCAGCCACATATTATTTTTCTTGTTTGTAAGATTTTATTGATAGTAGGTTTAAAATGAAATACATTTCCCAACTCTTCACAATGAATGTAATTATTATATATTGCAAACATATACTAATAAAATAAAATAAAATTTATATATTTGAAAAGTGAAATGAATTACATTTCTTCTGGAGTCTCTAAAATTATGAAGTTTGTGAAATAAAAAGTTTTCAATTTGTAAAATTATAATCACTACCAGAATTATTTGGTACAGCTCGTTAATATGGCACATAGGTGGAATTTATCAGAAAAATGAGGTCTCATTTAAATAAAACAAAAAAGTGAACAGATAGGGGGAAATGCATATAGTTTTTATTCATAATTATGAAATGGGTAACTCATGTCTTGTGCCCAAAATCCTCTATTTTTAAAAAATAACTACTGCATCTCACATTGATGACTTTGGAGACCTAATTTAAATGACTGTTAACATTGTTCAGTGTTTCTTTTACTAACAGAAAATTGCAGGACAATAATTATAACACATATTTGATAACAAGGGTAGAAGAAATCACTTGAACCATAATGGTCCAATAATATCTGTTTTTAGGTCTTTTTGACCTCGGAGTCTGTGACCTGTGAAATCTCTAGGTCTTTGTATTTTTAAAAATATTTTACAATGCAAGGATTTAAATTCAGATGAATGCCACCTTGCAGAAAGTCAGCTAACGCTAACGTGGTACAAAAGTCCATCCCATCAGAGTGTAAGATGGGAAAAGTTCCAAAAGTTCAGATAACAATGAACCTGTGTGAGGAGAGTTTCTTTTCTTCCTGGGCTTATCACAAAAGGAACCTGCAGTTTAACCTGGTGTTTGCAGGGCTGTGATTACTCAGCAGCAATCCATGTTGCGAAATCATTGCCAAGAAAATTTGCCCAAATCTTGAGTTACAGACCGTTCTTGCATCTGATTGGAAGGGGCCTCAGAGTTGTTTGTGAGCCTCGAAGACCCAAGGCTCTACAAACGGAGGTGGAGACTTAGGGAAGGAAACGAGTGAGGGAAGAGAAGCTCCCTAGACTTAGAGCTCCTTCAAGAAGCCAAATGGGAGATAAATCACCTCTGGCCACCTCTCTTATTATTGAAATGGTTCAGCCCTGGGGTTTAACTGAAGAACTAACAGGGTTTTGAAGTGCAAATAGGATGGTGAAGGGTAAACCCTTTTAGGGTTTCATTTTGATGGATTTTTTTCCTGTGTGGATTTCTGGCACTGACTGTGATCTGTAAGGGGCCTTTAAAAAAAGGAAAGTTTTGTTTTGTTTTTGATCAGTCAGGCCAGGAGAACTTTCTACAGGAGCGCACTTTTTTTGCTACATGCATATTGATTCTATTGTGTTTCAAAGTAGATAATTTAATTGGATCTTTTCTGGAAACTTCTGCCGTGGGGCTGTCATTTCAAGGTCACGTCTCTCTCATATGAATGCCACATTTTGGGAGTGCTGGATTAGTGGTTTGGGGAGATTTACTTTAGGCCAGCTGTGTGTTAAGCACAGTTCTACTTAAAGATCAAGTCCATACTAGAACAAGTATTCTACAAAACGATGAATATTCTATAATTAATCTTTTTCCATTGAGTAACGCAGTTGTACCTATTCATTTAATTATCTTGTCTGCATTCTGCTTTGGCAGCAAAAACCAAAAACCAAAACCAGAAAATCCCCAACTTGTGAAATAGTGTACTACTTTATTTGTAGAGACACAACGAAATATCTGAGGAAATAAGGGAGACATTAAAAAATGTTTAAACATAGGATATGCTGATTTATCGAGTTGAAAGTTTTTTGCCCCCAGATAATTCAAACATGAGACAAAATAGTTTTGAAATTTATATTTTTTGGAGAATAGAGCGGAGAAGAGTCAGTAGTTATTCCAAAGAAAAATTATGATAGCATAATTTAAAGGATGTGGGTACAAAACTTTAAAGAAAAAATAAAATATATTTTTTTACTAAACAAGCTATTATAAATGCTCACATTTCTTCTTTGAAATGTCGATGGAGTCTTCTTGATTATTTTGGCTCTAGAGATAACACATATTTCATTATTTGCCATTTTTTAGAATGAGAAGTGTTTTTTGCTATTAAAGGTTTTCCTCTGTGTTGATGTCCATTATAAAAATGGGCTGTTAATCTCTATAATTAACATTGATCACACAGTTTTCTTAATTGACCTCCAGGTTAGTATTTTGCTTTTATGTTCTCCAGAATTTTCCCTTCATGTTTTCTAAATGTTAGAGGTCTGTTTGTTTCCTATTGTTTTATGATGATTTTAAAGTAAGACTTTAAACAACAACAAAATCCCAAATCCTAGATGACATCAAACAGAGCGCCCTGCCTCCATAGCGTCCCTCTCATTAGTTGGTGGCTGGGAGATGTTCATGTGACCTTTCCTTTGTTAGGAGAGATCTGCAGTCCTTCCCACAATCCTCTTGTTAGCTGTCTTTTTTAGCCCAAGTTGCGAGCTTGGCTGATGAATGAATGGTGAACTTTTTTTTTTTTTATGAGCTACACATATTGTTGACATTGTGTCACATGCTGCTTTTTAAATTTCTAATGTGTTTTTAATTTACCAAGCATGCATGTGCTTTTCACAGCAGTAGAACTGAGTCAGCATTTCTGAGTCCAGATACTGGTTTATGCGAACAAGGGTTCGGCTTAAGAATGCTGAATCAAAGCCCTAGACTTCCTGAACCACACATGTGAATGAATTTCACTTTGAATATTGTTGAATAAAAGAAGATACTTGAAAAAGACTTCTTTTCCCAAGAACTTCTTTTGCCTCTTGGCAAGTTAATTGCCCCATATAAAAGCATTGGAGAGAAAAGTAGGTTACAGAGTGAAAAGGCAATCCGCAAATAATCACTCTTTTCTGCCTTTGATTGTGTCAGATTTTTTTGTGTGTGTGTGTGGCAATTGTTTTCCTTTTCACTTAGAAGAGGTTTATGGTCCAGTGTCTGTCAGGTCAGCCTCCGTCTTAAGGTTGCAGTTGTATTTCTCTCTGGAGTTCCTGGAGGTGATGTTATCTTTTGTTCACTCAGCGATGTGGTCCTTCCTGAGAGCATCTGTCACGTTAGGCAGTGCAAGATGGATGGGTCTCCAGTGAACTGCTGGTTGAAGCAAATGGTGAAAATAAGAAAAGACAAGGGCCTTAAGGGTCTTCAGAGGGGACAGGCAACAAGGAAACACTGTTAGAAATCAAGAGTAAGCTGAGCAATAGAGGAAGAGAACACAAAGATGGATCAGATGTCATTTTACAAACATCTTGGGAGTCAGAATCTCTTGGTGGCTGTCGTGATCTGAGGCGGTCGTCGGCATCATGGCAAACAGTTCTGGGCTTCAGGTTTGCAGAACATGTTTGGACATTTTTTTAAAAAGTCTAGGGAAAGTGTTGGGAAGAAAGTCATGGCAGAGAATGTTTTTTATGAGGATTTTGCTGTGTGGCAATTAGTACAGCAGTATTTAAATGTTTTTAAGATTAAATTCAAAATTGAGCCTCTGGTTTTTCTATTTTATTTTCTCTCTTTTTTTTCTTTCCTCTCTGTCTCATAAGCTATAGAGCAGTTGTAGATGTTAAGATGTTTGAAAAGTTTGGTCACATAATTAACCTCTTTACTGTATTGTGAATGGCTTTTGGCATTTTTCGCAAGAGAATCCTGAATTCTTTACTTATGCTTAAAAGGAGGCTGGGGGAGATTTTAAGTTGTTTTAAGTAATCTTCAGCTTCATTGACTGTGCTCTTTGATCAGAGAAAAATATAATTGTTGTTGATCTTTTTGAACAAGTTAAGATTTGTATTATGTCCATTTTCTTAGTGAAGGTCAAAATTTGTACCTCCTGGCTGATACAAAGTCTCAGAGTGTCAGCCGAGGCTCAGGCAGGGAAGCTGGCTGTGGAGTGAGAAAAGGAAAAGGAGGGTAAAGTAATTGAGGAAAAAAATGATTTTGTCAAACTTTTTGGCATTTGACTATGAAAAAAAAAGACTATAGGTTGAAAGGTAAAGAAATTAAGATGATTAGAAGCCTTAAGCTATACAAATGGGAGAGTATCTTTTTTCTCTATGGGTGTAAATAATAGATGAAAGAGTAAGAGTGACAACAAAGGATCAGGTCGTTTAAGAGAATGTGTGCAGCCTGAATAGGGGCCTGTGGCCCCGGGGCCAAAGGTCTTAGCTTTGAGTGTAATTAGAAGAAAATACAAAAATGTCATTACTAGCAGGTGAAGTGTTCAGCACGTGGCCAAAAATTAGCAATTTTAGACTCCAAAGAATTGGAATTGGATTACTGGCTTTTTTTTTTTTTAATCATTATGGTCCTTGTGGAGTCATATAGTTTTCATTGGCAGTAATGCAGTTTGACCTTGCTGACCATATGGGGTAATCTTGGGTTTGGATGTAGGTAGCAAGGCTCCTGGCTCAAAAAAGACGTTTGTCTGTGTGCGGGCGCTGGGAACTATGTGAGTTTGAAAATCTAGGTCTTGCATTTTAAATTACTCTTTTACCCAAAGACATTCTTCAACAGTAAGAGAGGTAAGATAAAGATAAATATTTTTGTTCCAAAATCTAAAATGGTCCTTTTCTCTTAAGTTAGTATAAAAATAAAGTAAAAATAAGTTCTTTTATTTAATGTTATTTGTAAATTAATATTACTTCAAGTATTTTAGTGCTAAAAATATTCACACTGAAATTACTACATTCTTAGAAACATCTTTTGTTTTCTTTTTTTTAGACAAGACTAGAACTACTTCTAAGTTATTTATAAAAATCAGTGACAAATGGTTTTTATTTCACTTTATTCTTTATATACCTGATTTTTCCATACAGTGGTATATATTGACCATAATCTACTTAAGTTGGGAAAAATCATAGGCACACTATAATTTTCAACCAACTATATGTAATTATAATTAATTTACTATTTTCCAGAAATATACTTTTCAAAGGTTAGGAAATAGTAGCTGTGGAAGCTTTTTCTTGAAAATAAGGCATTATTTTTAAAAAGTATAACTAATTTCTGTCATTATTAACTATATTGCACATTTATGATGGCTCTTGGAGTAGATTAATTATGGTCAGATATCAGAAATCACAAATGTTCATAGAATAAGAAACTTACTTTAACACTAATTTCATTACTAAAAACAAAAATATTCTGTGAGCTGTTATTATTAATACCTGCCAAGAAGTGCAGCGTAGACATACTAATTCAGTGACTGTATTTACTAAATGTAAATTTAGTGAGAAAAACCTTAAAAATCGCAAAAATTATTTTTAAGGATATATAATAATTATTTGGGGAATATTTAGGAAGGAAGAATATTTGTGTGAACAGTTATGATGTATGGAGTTGCATAAAGCTTTGATCATTAATTTTTCATTCTGATTTTTGTAGAATTGTGGATATTTATTGTATTATATAATATAATGCACAGTTAATTCATGTTTTTATGTATATATTTTTATTTTTTATGTTTTTACAGGTGCAAGAAAGCTTTCACCAAGTTTTAAGATAGGCAACAGGCCCTCCTCGAAGTGTTGACTACCCAATTTAATCATGAACCTGATTCAAAAATGTTAATAAATAAACCAAGGTATTGTATAATTATATATGCTCCCCCCTCATACACACACACCATTTTTTCTTCAAAAGCTAACTGGTTTCAGGAAGTTATTTTTAGAATCTTGATTAAAGCTACGATGGTTAGTCCTTAAACTGATGAAGCAGCTATTTCTATGAACTTCTCTTTGTTTGCCTGTCTCCTCCGCATCCTCTCTACTTCTCAACAAAATTTAGACAACAGTAAAGGTGTTTTTTTACAACAAGCTCTGTATTTCCTATATACTTAAATTAAGAAAATAAGAATGCAGGGTTTTAAAAATTCCCCTTGGTTGACTGTGATTTTATCTTTCAAAATGTCTAAGAGAGATTTCTAGCTTATTGGCTTCTACACAAAATCCAAATATCTGTATTTAAAATGTGTCTCATAGCAATATATCCTGAGATGTGTGTTGTAACAAATTTGCGAGGTTTTTTTTTCTTCTATCTTGAAAGATTTTAATTTAGAAATGGAAAAAAATTATATTGCTTTTTCTCTATGTCAAAGAAAATCAGAAGCCTGCTTGGAGTTGAGAATTTGGGAGTGTTTTCCATAACCCTTGTCCATCAGAAGGGACATAACCTACCACTGCTGCTATCCTTTTGGAGGTTACAATGTGCTTAAATAGCCTGGCATTTCTAAGGGAGGCCAAAGATCTTTTCCTCTTTTATGACCCGTTGTATCCTTTTGAGGCCAAAAAGAACAAGAGGGTCATTGCCACTTCAGCTTGGTCCCTGTTTGTTCCTTCACGGAGACCACGCAGATACTGAAACCCAGGATTGGCTCAACATTTGGGCCTGGAACATCTGGAAAATAGTCAGAGAGGGAGAGGAGGAGGCAGAAGAAAGACAGAAAACTGTTGCATTTTGTTTCACCAGGTGCTAGGAGGAAGCAACATTAGCCTTTTTGATATGGGAGGCAAATTCTGTGGGCGCTGGAGTTAGGCTCCAACAATTGGAGAGGTCAAAGGACAGCTGAGTGGGGTCAGTGAGACACCACGGGGTGTATTTTGTTACTTAGTAAAAGGAGCAGCCTCCTAAAACCTTAAAGGATTCTCTTGAAAATCTGTGTTGTGAAAAGGTTTTATGAGTCTCATGGCAAAAACTCCTGATTTATCTAAGGAATGCTCGCTTTTGTCTAATGAAAGGATAATCCTTACCAAATGTTGGCAAGGACTAGAAGAGTCAATAGAGGCCTGAAAGGACAGTTAGAGTTTGAAGTATACTGTGCTTTCCAAAATGTTTATCATTTTAATGTTTCTGTCTTGGGGAAGAAGTTCATGCTGCTGAAAGATCACTTTTTCTTCCCTTTGAGCAGAAAATGAGACAGTGGTGGGGAGGAAGGGGTAAGGAGTGAGCCTGTATTACTTTAAAAACTAGTGCACACCCCTGTGACCGTACCCATGCGCAAGAGATGATTATGAAATCTTGTTAATTCTAAAAAGCTATGTTTTGAATTTATTTTAAGAGGGAATAAATGGCAGGTGGAATGCAAGTTTTCTGAAAGTGTGTGCATATGTATGTGCATGTGCGTTCATGGTGGGGGGACACAGAGCCACACATGTGCTAGGTGAACTCTCTGGTCACTGAGCCACGCCCTGTCCTGGCTTACAGATTTTAAATTTAGTTGTTAATCACTAATAGAAGGGAATATGTGTTGGTAACTAATCTTAAGTCTTATTTTTTATTTTTTGGTATCAGGGATGGAACTCATGACCTCATGCTTGCCAGGCAAGCACTTAGGCCGCTGAGCTAAATCCACCACAGATCTTACATCTTGTGTCTCCCCTGAAAATGTTCCTTATCCATTTTGTAGCAGTAAGAAGAAAATCAGTGTCAGAGTCAAGATTGGAGAATAAGGGAAGCAATAGAGGGCTGCAGGGTGTAGCTCAGTAGTAGAGAGCTTGCACAACACAGGGTTACAGGTGGGAAGCAATACAGCAGGGACTTTTCTCTTTGAAAAAAGATGGAGAAAGGAAAAATATCTACATGTGGTGAAACCTGTGCTTGCCACCACCTATGACTTAAGAGACCACTGACATGATTATGGATACTTTTGAAAGGTGTCAACTACCTGCAAGTAAAAAGAAACAGTTAAAGGGATTCAGTAGTGATTCAGTGTTCTAATTTATACACTGTATATATGTACATATATAGAAAGTACACGTGACAATATGTATATTAAGAAAAAAAGTAAAATGGTGAGAAATATATAAGCTTTGTTAAACATTTTCATAATCAATTTATAAATTTTAGTTACCAGTGTATTTATTTATAGTGTGATTTTTTTCAACCCTTTTCAAATAATTACTCCTGTTAAAAGAATATATACTTAAATGTGAGGCTTAACAGTGTGCTCTTTTCTCAAGGTTAAAACACCTTTCAACAACTAATTTAGAAACCTAAGTGTAGTGACTGATAATTGCCAAGAGAAAACTCACAAATGTTTAAGTAGCATTGAAATTGTGGCATAAATGACAAATACAATTAGCAGTGTTAATAAGATAAGAAGAGAGAAGGACAGGTGGATGACAGACTGGAGATGGAGGAGGAAGAGCAAGAAATCCATGTAAACAGAATGTGCACAGTTGTTTCCACTTTCCAGAACTTTTCCTTTTTGGTTACATCTTCCTCTCTCAATTCGCTCTGAATTACACTGGAATACTGTTTCACTGGTTAAGTAATTCAGACAAACTCACATCCAATTTGAAAGAAGACAGATGTTTGGCGATACAATTTAAGAAAAGTGATCAAAGTTTGCTGATTATAAAGCACAGTCTATTTGGCAGTGCCTTTAAACAGTCCATTTTAAACGTGCTTCTATATTATTGTGATTACTGTGGGTGGGAATGTCTCTACTCATCTTCCACCCTTATAATTCTTAGTCATCAAATGCATTAAAAGGAACCTTGTTTCTGGATTTGGTGGCCGAAAACAAAATGAAACCAAGAAAATTGTACAAATCTTTAATGTGTTGCTACTAGTTATGTTTATCTGGTTAATGTTCATAGCCCTCTTTCCCAAAAATTTAAGGGGAGAACTTTTAAACAGTGAAATTAGGTGAGTTTCCTGTACAAAACATCCAGGCATCTGTGCCTTTTCCATCCTACAGCTTAAAATGTCAATGGAAATTAGAAGCAGTGTAGGACAGTCTCTTTTGAAGTTCTCCTCTGCATTTGGGAAATTACTTTTTGCCTCTGGTATTTTATGCAAATTTCAATGATTGTTGTGATAAATCCCCAGAAGTTTGTTTTCTAAAACCATAGAGACTGAAATCTCTGTGGCAATCTTGATGGATGTGGTAAACCACACTTGGGAAACGTTTCTCGTTATTTAATGTTTTCTGTTCTGGATTATTGACTCTTCTCCTGTTGAAAAATTGGTCTCTGGTGACACGGTAGAGGTCACACATTGCCTATTATTGTTTTGCTTCTTTGATCTTACACAGGGATTGCCTCTGGTAATTATACTAGTTCCAGAGAGTCTTGACAAGATGTGTTTATTTTACTTAAGAATTTTTGGCATTTCAGGAAAGGAAGTAAAGATTTTTAGTAATAACATATAATTTTCTTTCACAAAGGAAAAATAGCATTCTATTTCATCTTATGTTTTTAACAATTATTATAAATTCAGTTGGCACATTACAGCAATTATTTCTAGGATAAGAGGATGTATTTCATATCTGTAAATATGTTGCTAAAATGGTAAATTTTAGAATTTAGTTACTTGGGCTGTGTATTTCACTATCCAAAGTACTTTCAACTTTAGAAGTTATCAAAATAGATTTATCTCAATTTTAAATGTATAGAACTACTAAAAGAGATTGAGAATTTTGTCTCTTAATGTTGTGTTCTTTACAGATTCTCACAGGAAATATGAATAAAAATGAGATAAAACACTTGTTTCAAATGCATGGTTAGATTTATATTTTTTGGAAAGGAGATAATATCTCTTCAAAACTGTTTAATGTAAAATTGACTGAGACTCACAAAATCTTAATCTGTTTAGTTTTTCACTCAGTTCCTTTTTTAAACAAAATATTTGCTCCCTAAAACTCACATTGTAATAAAAGAGTTAGACGAACACTAGGCTTAATTAAGTAAATAAGAGTGAACAGATAACAATTTGAAAGTATCATTGGGGGGGAATCTTAGGGTTAGAGAGTATGAGAGGCCTTGGGTTCATTCCCTAGCACCCAAAAATTAATAAATAATAAATAAATGAAATGCTAAAAGAAAAAAACTGTGATTATGTGCTTGCTACTAATATTGGATTACAAACTCTATGAGAACTTGTAAGAAGTATATTTGATTTGTGTAAAAGTTATACATTATCATTCTCATCATTAATTTTCTGGTGGGGAGGGAGGTGTCTAGGATTGAACCTGGGCCTTGTGCGTCCTCTGCCTCTGAGCTACACTTGTGAAAATATATATATATATATATATATATATATATATATATATATATATATATATTTTTTTTTTTTTTTTTTTTTTGGTACCGGGATTGAACTCATGACCTCATGCTTGCCAGGCAGGCACTTACGCCACTGAGCCGAATCCCCAGCCCCATTTCTGAATATTTCTAATGAAGAAAGAATTTATAATCAGTAGTGCCGTAACAAGGAATTTCCTTCTACAAAGAATTTTATTGCTGTAAGCAATAGTGATGATTTAGTCTATCAACATATCTCACAGTTGAAGAAACTGAGTTTGAGAGAAGTGACTCATTCAAGCTTATGTTCTGAGGGATGCTTCCAGACTCTTAGAATGTAAGAAACCTTCCAGCTCCCAATCAATTACATTGTAGTAGTAATTCATGAGTTTTTATATTTTCAATTGCATGTATCCTTTTCTTCTTCCTCCTCCTCCTCTCTTCTTATTTCTGTTCTTCCTCTTCCTCTTCTTTCAAGCCCTCGGCAGCCCTTCCTGTGGACACCTACATCTTTTTGCCACGATCCCTTAGTTCAGTGGCGTGGAACTTGTTAGAGTGTTCAGTGATAGCAAACAGTCGGCAGTGCAGGCGGCAGGTGTGCTGGATGTAAGTTTGTAGATTTGTAGATTCTCCACCACTATTAGCTCTTCCCTTCTCCTTTCCATTTCCAAGAGAAAAGGAGCCTTGAGAGGCCATGGTAGCATCAGTGGGCTCGATTTCCAAAGCTGGTCTTCTCTTCCCTTTTCCAGGCCCATTCCTGAGGGCATCAGAAATGGAAGCTTCCTGTGCATTCTCAATCCCCTTTCTTCAGTCTTTCCTCTGGTGGAAAAAAGGAAAAAAGCGGTAACAAAAAGGAAGCCAACTGCAGTAGGATGATGGTTTGTGGTTGGTTCCAGCTGCACCTGGCACAGTTAATTAGTGGTACAGAATGAGTGATGCATTTTGTTTACCATCCCTTTGTAAACACTTCCTTAGTATCACAAGCATGACTTTCTAACATTTTAGAAGTCCCTAATGCCATAAAAAAACACTCAATATATTCTGGCCTTTTGCAGTTTTACAGTAAATACAAGAAATATGGGAAACAATGTAATTCAGTCACATAAACTTGATGTTAGTCAGATATTATGTCAGTGTATCATGGAATTACAAGTCTACTTTCTTCTTGTGTTTCATGGCTGATTCTAAAAAGTGTTCTTCTATCTGACGTCATCTGTTCACACTCACTTTTAGCAGGATTGCATCATGTGAGGCACTTAGGTTTTTTGAGATTCATAGGAAAGAAAGGCTGGTAGTCAGATGGCTAATGCCAACAATCTCAGTGACTCTAAATCTCGTGGCATATATGTACGCTTAGAATATAGTTATTCAACTAGAAAGGCATCCTTTGAACTCCCTCCTTCTTTGGGTAGCTTTGGGCTGTCAAGAGCAGAACTCAATAGTCAGCACTGGGGAAGTCTGGGGTGGGCTCTGTGCTCCTTATCATTATCAGCTTTTAAATGCCCAGTTATGTGTTGTTTGGAATAAAGAGAGCTACTTCCTTTTACTCCACGGAGTCTGCACAGGGAATGGATACTTCCCCTGTCCTTATCTGGGTATTGCCAATGCACCTTTTTAGGGTTATATATATCTTCTATGATAGTGAAAATCCAGTGTCCATTTTTATGTGGATTTTTTTGTATTCAGAGCAATATTTATTTGCCCCATATATATGTATCTGCCATATTACTCCTACCTATCAGGATAAAGGATTAAGATTATGTGATTCTTCCTGTATAATTGGGTACTTCTTTAGTAAAACTGAAAAGATCTCTTGGAGAATGCAGATTTTCAAGCTTTTCAGTGATAAAAGGAAGATAACTTGTTAGACTGATGACAGATTAAAAGGAGGTAGGATTTCCAGGCAGTTGGTGCCTGGACAAAGACTAAAGATCTACCTTTGAAGTTATTCCATTGTTCACGGATAAAAGATCCCTTGGTAGACCCAGTATTAGTTCCTGGCAGTTTTCTCCTCTTAGCAAACAAGAAATGGTTGTTGAGTTTTGACTTAGAGCATAAACTAGTGACACAGTGTATTTCACTTTTCTAACACCTACTCTGTTTTGATTGTATGTGATGCTGTTGAAAAATAAATTGCTGTTGAACTTTAGAAATTTGAAATGTTTATAGTTGGGTTAGTGGACAGTCTAAAGTGTATGGTCAAAAGTGTGGTTTTTCAGGAAGTTTTCATTTGATAGACTAAATTTTCTTCTACTTACTGATTTTAATGAGGTATTTTATATACACACACACATGTATATACATAGATAGGCATATATATCCAACTTCTGATCAGATATTGTATATTTCAGATATATACTCTTTATAGAAAGTAGTCCTTTAAATCTATAGCATTTAGGGTTTCATTACCTAGTATGAGAAAGGTTGCCAAAGCAGGATCCCAGCTTTCCCTCCAAATCACAGGACTCTCTAATGACTGTTTGGCAAACACAGCCTGTTTGACAGAAGTCACTGCGAACTGCTCTCAGTCCCAGGAATCACATTAAGAAACCTTGTTTGCTATAGCAAGGCAACACAGGGGCTCCAGCATCCCTGTGGAGGTGCAGGAAGCCTGGAAGCAGGGTTAGATGTGCCACGTGACTGTTCTGCTCTGCATCAGCCTATCAGAGGCCCCTTTCTAGATTAGCTCTTAGCCACCCTCAGGGTCCCTCTCAGCCCGTACTGGGGGCCCCTCCAGGGAGCGGTCACTCTGAGTTGGCTCCAGATGAGGTTTAATAGCCATGCCTGTACTTCATGGAAGAAGCAGAGCTCAGATACTCTCAAAATTATTTACACAGGAATAAGATTTACCCAAGTTGTGTCTACACAGTGGGCAGCAGGATTTGTTGTCTCTTGGAGAGGTACTGAGTTCTTTGTACACTCAAAAACAATTACAGACCCTGGGCAAAATGGTCCATACGTTGTAATTCCAGTACTATTGGAGGCTGAGGCATGAGGATCACAAGTGTAAGCCTAACCTGGGCAACTTAGCAAGACCCTGTCTCAAAGCAAAACAAAACAAAACAAACAAAAAAAAAACACAACTACTTTTAAAAAGGGTCAAGGTTGTAGCTTAGTATAAAAGCCCTGGGTTCAATCATCAACTGCCACAAAAAAATATGTACCCATATTTTGAGCACCAACTCCATGAAGCTTTAGTTTGTGTTATATATATTAGAAATTTTATAACCACTAATTTTTAAAAGTTTAATGTTCAGTGTTAACATAAATAGCATATTTTATGAAAAATAGCTATTTCCAAAGAATAGTGCTAAGAGTAGACTCTCTGCTCCTTCATTCAATCTATTGCAATATCACATATCATTCAGAATCTGAAAAATTCTGCTGTATGCTAATAGAGAGTGAAGTAAAAAAGGCAAATAATACCCTAGTAGTGATCTAAAAGTTATTTTGATTTCATGCCTCCAGACTATTTGGGAATCATTGGTCTAGCCAATCATTGATCCCCATAAATTGTTAGAGTCATTACTGTTTTACCTGGAAATGTTTGTAACTAGCAAGTGCTACTCCAGTGTTAGTGATAGTATAGGCCAAAGCTTCAAAGACTTCTTGTTGTGTACTTTCCTGAAGGGTCCCAAATAAAAATACACTTCAGGACTGGGGATTTAGCTCAGCAGTTCAAGCCCTTGCAAGGTTGTGAGTGCAATCCTCAGCACACACACACACACACACACACACAAATATGTATATATATATATATGTATATTTCAGATGAAACAAAAATAATAGTGTCTTCCAAATAAATATTATTATTTATATGAAAAAGTTGAGTTAAAATCTTCAAATCTTACCTTCATGAATTTATAATCTGTTTGTAGATATATGCATATAACACTCTCATTTATTTTTTTTCTAGAGACAGAAAGCCTCCCCCCCTTAGTAGAGATATTTACTCTGAAACTTAGGGCTCCAGTGGCCCACCTATTGTATGGAGGTGTGGTCTCATTGTTAATCACTTGGGCTTGAGGGCTGACAGGTCAATCTTGATACACCTATGGAACAGCATTAACCTAAAACATTTATTATTGTTGAATTTTTAGA
Organism: Hydrochoerus hydrochaeris; assembly: GCA_004027455.1. Taxonomy (NCBI): domain Eukaryota; kingdom Metazoa; phylum Chordata; class Mammalia; order Rodentia; family Hydrochaeridae; genus Hydrochoerus; species Hydrochoerus hydrochaeris. Next base: position 650,561 of record PVLA01000108.1, read on the forward strand.
TACAAGATCCTTTAAAAGGGGTTCATGAAATGCATTTGGGCTATAAAGACCAAAAGCTCAAGCAAAATGCTAAATAACTTGCACTAGTTGCCTTAACAAAAATATATTTCATGTAGTTCACATCTTAGTGAGATATGGATGTTGTTCATATTAGCGGTCCATGTACTTTGCAGATGTATAACCTCTCGTGAGATCACTTTTCTTTCTTCTTTCTTTTGGGGTGGGTGAGTGTAGACCATGGGGAACTCATATGCTGGGCAACTGAAGTCTGCTCGATTTGAAGAAGCTCTCCACAACTCCATAGAAGCCTCTCTCAGATGCAGCAGTGTGGTACCACGGCCAATTTTTTCCCAGCTCTACTTGGACCCTGACCAGCATCCTTTTTCATCTGCAGGTAAGTTTTTCATTCACACACACACAGGGGGTGGGTCCAGGTGTGGCAGTGCATGCCTATAATCCCATTACTTGGGAGGCTGAGGCAGGAGGGCTGCAAATTTGAGATCGTCTTGGGCAAGTTAGGCAGTATCTTAAAAAATAAAAAGTGCTAGGGGTACAGCTCCATGGTAGAGCCCCTGTGAATCCAGTACCCAGCACTGCCAAAACAAAAACATAGGAATCAACCAAAAAAATAGGAATTCCAAATCTTGGAAGCCCTGAACTAAGCTAAGAGTTAGAAAATGTTTGTCTCCTTTTCTTCAAATACATGTTTCAGAACTGTGAATTTTTCTTGTGCTTTCCCGTAAGCATCTTATTACTGAATCCTGTGTTTACTCAGATGTCAAACCCAAGGTGGAGGATCTGGATAAAGATTTGGTGCATCGCTACACGCAAAATGGCAGTTTGGATTTTTCTAACAGTCTAACAGTTAATGAGATGGAAGAAGATGATGATGATGAAGAAATGTCCGATTCCAGCAGCCCACCCATTCCCTACTCTCAGAAACCTGCCCCAGAGGGATCTTGCACTACAGATGGTGGGTTTTGGTTTTGTTCTCTTCACCCTTTCTCCTCTCTGGCCCATTTCCAGTCATTCTATGTGGTGTTCGAGTGGACACCAGTTATGGAAAGGAATGAGGGGTGCTTGTGTCCTGCCTCCATCATGTTCTGTGACTCCATGGCAGGTTTCTACAAGCATGAAAAATGTTCCAGCCCCATCTTATAGATAGCAAGACTGAGACTCACAGTCGAGCAACTGCTCTGAAAGGGTCTTTGCCAAGCTGGGTCCAGACACAGGTCAAGGTTTCTCCAGCACTCCGCGTACTGCTGGCAAGAATGCTGCTGTCCTAGGAACTTGTTTAGCATTCCTTCTTCCTCCTCCACCTCCTGAATATAGTAGAGATAGCAGATGTCTCCTATTTGCCTTTGACATTCTTTTTTTTTTTTTTTTGGTACTGGGGATTGAACTCATGACCTCACGCTTGCCAGGCAGGCGATTATGCTGTTGAGCTAAATCCCCAGCTTGACATTCATTTGGAACACTCATCAGATGCAAGAACTATAAATCTTTCATGATAAAAATGTAAACAGCTGGAAATCTCCATTTTATTAATTCTTGTCAACCATTTTTTCCACTAAAGTTTTAACCACATTTTTAATGAGAAAAGCTTGGTCTCTAACATTTTCCGTATTGCATGGTTCTGATTCTGTCCCAACTTTAATTCCACTCTCTTGATTTTGTTGCTATTTGCTGACCATCAAACTAATTAGTACATGGGTTTCACTTTATCCACATTGGCCAGAGTATAATTGTTAAACCCAGACTGATGGACTAGCAATGTTGTTAGTGAATGAAAATTTTAAGAGGGACAAAGACCAGGGAGAAGTTTTCTCCCAAAGCTTGATATGCCGACACAGACATTGCTTATTGCTGCGACTGGGTTGTTAATTGAATTGGTCGCTAAATGAGGAACTGTATGTAGTATATACATTACAATATTCAGGACAGAGAACGGTCAAATGAAACTTCAACTCGATGTCTATGTTTTCATCTGCATGACTATTACATGTAGTACTGTAATGTATAACAGGACATAAAACGACAGCACTGGGCCATACTGTACAGTCAGAAAGATTTACTGTACTGGATAAACAAAGTGTACTGTAATATAAAAAGACAGATGTTGAGGCTCTATCAACAAGTTATATAGAACCGTACAAAAAACCCTGTGGGTCATAAATCTGAGCAATGGGTCTCAAGTCCAAACAGCCCGCATCAGTGGTACACCTGAACAGTTGCTAAACAGGCAGGTCATGAAACAAGGAATGCCTGTATTACGCTCATATTGTCAGTATACTTCAATGAAAAGGAGTTTTTTTTTCTTTTCTTAACTTTTTTTTGTGTGTGTGTGTGTGTGTGTGTGTGTGCGCGCCAAGGATCAAACTCACTACTTCGCACTTGCCAGGCAGGCGCTTAAGCCACTGAGCTAAATCCCCAGCCCAGGATTTGTTTTTTCTTAAGAGTACCTGGCCTCCAATAACCTTTAAAATAAAATACAGCAACCACTATCCAATCATCACATCAGCTGGGTTCAGGTAATTCGGATCCCACACATGTCAGAAAAGGCAGGGATGAAAATGATTCAGAAAATCCAGGTCACCTTAAGATACAGCAATGATACAGAAATACATTCATCATTGAGAAACAGGTGCAACCCAGATATGCTCTCTAGGAGATCAATAAAACATCTATTCCTGCATTTCCTCACATGCCCTTTGCAGGCATCTTGGCAGTGCCCATGAATTCTTCAGGGTCACACTGGTCACACAGTCCATCCTGCAGGAAGCTGTGTTTTGAATGTGCCATTCCGGCTCATTAGTGAAGCAGCTTCTGCAGGTCACTGCAAGGGACCCACAAAACTTAAACTGTTACTAACAAGGTAGCACAGAACCATGAACTGCCAGACTCTGTAAAAATCACCGGAAATGCCCTTGACAGTGTGATGCTGGCATTCATGGAGCCACTGCTCTGTCCACCTCTGCAGCAAATGTCTTGGAGGACAGAAAGACATAGAAAGCATGTAGTCAAGGAGCCTGCTAGCCAGGCGCGTCAGGCAAAAATTAAACACATAAACTACCATGGGGCCAAGAACAACACTGACAACTGTTACACTATTTCCTGTGGCTCCAAAGTGTATATATAACCCTTGAGAAAACGTGTGTGCCCCTGTGGGGCATTTCCACGTATCAGAAAGTTTCAAAGGCAGCATCACTTTGAAAGAGCTGGTTTACATCTGAGAATTTATTGAACTCCAGATGAATTAGTTTTATTATCACCTGAGGAGCTATTGGAAGTAAACAGTCTTAAGAAGTGAGCCCAGTAGGAAGTGTGCACCGTTAAAGTTTTCTGACCTCTGGCCCAGCTGCTCTACCTGTGCCATACATGATCGACAGGTCTCCAAAGAGCATGCTCCAAATCACCCACTTGTGCACCAAAACAGGCAAGCCATGTATTTTTTGGATGCTGAGGCAAAAAAAAAAGCAACGTCATATCCAAAAAAAGGTCAGAGAGCTTATTCTACTTCAGCACCAGTTGTTATACATATTTGAATACATTCTTGAAAACATTTGTCTTTTCAGGAATGCTGTTCATTTGCACAACGTGCTTAGTGAATGTACCTAAAACCCAATAGGCTACTGGGATTCTTCATTTAACAGCAGGGCTCCATTCCTGGACTAGGTCATTAAGTAAATGGGTTGCTAAATGGAGCAATGTATATATAGTGTGTATATTACAATGTTCAGAACAGAAAATGGTCAAAGGAAACTCCACCTTGTTGACTTTGCTTTTATTTGCACAACTCTTACATGCATTGCTGTAATGTATAAAGGAACATTAAGAAGCTACAGTACTCTGCAATCAGCAAAAATTACACTACTGTATAAACAAAGTGTACTGTGAATAAAAGATATTGAACCTGTATAAACAGATGTACAGATGTACATCTGCACAGAACTGCACAGAAAACAAAAGATGGGTCATAAGTCTGAGCAGCCAGGTCTGTCTTAAAACACTCATCAACCAGGAAGGTCATTAAATGAGGAAAACCTATAACTCAAAGATTCAAATACTCAAAACCAGATAAACAGTTGGCATTGTTTGGGAATTTCATTTTTCTTGACTTGCCCCCCCCCAAAAAAAATTCCTGAGATTCTAATAGCCTGCAGGGATCTGCATCTTCTATGGACAGCTTCAAGAGATCTGACTGATTTTTCTTAGTAGCTTCCTGTGCCTGATTCACTACAAGTCGTCTCTAGCAGTGGCCTCTGCTGAGTTGGGCCTGGCTCCCACACCTGCCTTCTGAATTTGCCTCTACTTTCCTCTTGCCCACATGCAGCATATATTGATTTTTTCATTATTAATGTAATACAGGGCTTTAGAGCTGTTAAGGTATGGGAAGAGACTAGCATTGTGTTTCTGCTTACTTGCTTTGCATCTGTTGTTATGCTTTTTATTTAACTGTAGTTGCCAAGTCACAAGAGTTGAAGGAATGTTTAAAATATTTTTGGAGTCTCATTAAAGATCTCATTATATGTGAGAATTAAATAGAATCAGAGTAAAAGCCTTAGAATAGAGAAGTTTGAAGTAATCAAATTTTATACCAAAAAATGCATAGAGGTTTCTGTCTTAGTGTACCTTAAGTATGTTTTTCGTTTAGGCAGTCAGCACTGGTGTTATTTACAACCAGGTACTGAAAGCTATTTAGGACTCACCAAGGTATAAATTAGTGGTTTAAAGACAGCAAGTGTGGCCAGGGATTTAGCTCAGTGATGTAAACCCCTGCCTGGGAAACACAAGGTTGTGAGTTATTTCAATACCTGGTAACACCAAAAGAGAGAGAAAAAAAAAAAGATAGCAGGTGTTTCTTAAATTTTACAGTATGAGAACATGAGAAGTATATAGGAAGGATAAAAGTTATTTTAAAGATGAAGGAAGTGCAGTTTTTTTTTTCTAAGAACACAGAACTATCCCATCCATGCAGGAGATTCAATTCTTAGACAATCTGACCCCATCCGTCCTATATTTAGATTCTTACATCATCTACTTCTGGTTATTCTAATCCATGTTCCTTATTCATTCGCCCCCTTAATTTATCCAGGAGGATGGTATTTTAAACGAAAGTAGTTTGTGGTTTATGTAGCTCTTTCATTTTGGTGTATTCTAAGATACTTCTGAAAGTTTTCTCACTCAAAGGGACAACCACCCTGAAATTCTCCCTGTAAAAATGGCAGTGAAATAGGACAATATAATGAATGCCTGGAGTCCTTTCAGCAAACCACCTTTCCCACATGGGAAATCCTCTATTTACCTAAGGTTAAAAGGAAGGTAAAGCTATTTTAGAGGCAATTTAGATAAGCAGATACTTAACACCTGCTGGGCTGCTGGGGGTTCCCATTTAGATGTAAATTTTGGTTGTTAATTTCTTATGTAAATTATTGCAATAGTGCAGGTTTGTACCCTGCTGGGCGGCAGTTGATTATCTAAAGAGGTGAAGGGCAACCAAATTGCAGGCCTCCAAATACAGCTTTGATTACTGGAGTTTGTGTTTACAGCTGTTTCAGTAAACTTCCCCTCCCCCCTTTTATTTGCCCTGTATCCTTCAAGTTAGAGATAATTGGGGAATGCAAATCTGTTTCTGTGAAGTGAAAACTTTGGCTATTTTCTTAAGAAAATGCAGATGAAGCTTATAAAGAAGGGCCCTCTTCTATTCTGCCCCCTTTTTATGTTAAAATCATGTGCTCTGCAAGAGCCCTGACCTAGGGCAGCGTTTCAGCATTGTTCTCAGAAAATGAAGTTCTTGTTTATCAAATAAGTTATTTGAATACCCATATAGATAACTTATCTTTTTTGTGTGCAGTAAACAGACTTAGGTCCTTCCTTAGGGCACCTCTGTCTCGCAGAGGAGCACCAAAGTTCCTTTTCACTTAGTTTGAGGTTTTAATTGAGAGTTAATGTCAGATTTTTATTAGAGTACTAATCTGAAATACTTCTAGTTGTAGGAAGCTAGGATTATTTGCCACATTAGATGTGAAAGGTTCTGTAAGTCCTAAAATATAATCACATTTCATGGATTCTCTAGTCTTCTATAAAGTCATTGTGTGTGTGTGTGTGTGTGTGTGTGCGTGCGTGCGTGTGTGTGTGTGTGTGTGTGTTCATTCGTTCGTTCATTCATTCATTCTGGACTGACCCCAGGGCTTTTTGAAGGTTGCCAAGGCTGAACTCCAGCTTGTAACCTTCCTGCCTCAGCCTCCCATATCCGAGTAGGCATAACTTGTTTTCAATAGAAGAGAATATAAATATTGCTCTTAGTATAATATTTCTCTTCCTAGAGGATTCTCTATGCTAATAGGTATAACTAGGTGATCTGAGTCCTATCAAAGAGGGTTTAGAAAAGACAGTAAGTAGATGTTTACAGCAAAATGCCAGACCTTTGGCAAGTGGATTTATTTTTTAAAATAACTACAAACTGAATTTAGAAATTTTTCCTGACTTAGAACAGTTTTTGGCCTTATAGTGATTTCTTCTTGACTCTATTCTAGAATCAGTGTTGCCTTCCCTGTCTCTTGTTTTCTTTGAATAGCCTTTGTGGCTTGGGTTGGCAAGTAACTAGAAGAGAAGATAAAATAGGGTCAGTCTAACTTTATGTTCTTAAGAATGCTTTAAATTTGTGGAAAACTTGAGTAGTTTCTTTATATCACCACATAGTTTCTCCTAATAATCTCCTGGCACAATAAGTACATTTGTTTTTGTTATAGTTAATGAGCCAATGTTATTATTACACTTTTATTAACTTTGATAATCAAGTCCATGTTTTATTTCCATTCCTTGGTGTTTACCTAATGTCCCTTTCATATTCCAGGGTCCCATCTAGGATCCTACATTAGATCTAATTGTTGCCTCCTGGCTGTGACAGTGTCCTCGCCTCTCCGTGTTTTTGCTGATGCTGGCAGTCTTAGGAGTGGAGGTTAGGTACAGTGTAGGGGACCCCTGTTGTAACTGTTCTGAATTTTTTTTCCCAATTAGACTGAGACTGTGGGTTTGGATGTAGATCACAAAGGGAAGGAGCCATTTTCATCACATCATGCTGAGGGAATAGACATTCTATCAACATGATTCACAACTGTGGGTGGCAACCTTGGTCACCTGCGGACCCACCCCTCTTCTATGCAGTGGAAGAAATACTTCACCTACACCTTCACAGCAGTAGGGATTTTGCTCCCTGTCTTTGAAAGTAGGGTATCTACAGACCTTATGTAAAATGTTACTGCATAGGAATTTGTCTTTATCCAATCATTTGTTTCTATCATGGTTATTTTGTGTTTTGGGTTATAATCCCATACTGCTCTTATTGCTCAAAGATTTCAGTTTCTGACATTGGGAGCCCTTTCTGTTTGTTCTTAAGCCTCTTTTATAAACATGATTGCAGGATTATTGTTTTAGCATAAAATAGAAAATTTTCTCTTCTCATTGTCCCAGGCATCTCTTGTAGTATTTTTTTGTTTGTTTTGTTTTTCCCTTTTTGAGACAGGATGTCACTATGCAGTTCAGGCTGGCCTTGAGCTCACTTTGTAGCCCAGGCTGGTCTCAATCCTCCTGCCTCAGTTTCTGAGTGCTGGGATCAAAGGCATGCACCACCACACCCAGCTTCTTGTAGTATATTTTTTAAAACTGCCAAGCCATGCATCTCAGAGAATCCAGTTGTTGCTTAATTATTTTTTACCTCTAGGTGTCCTCATACCACAAGTGGGAAAGTGCAAAGGCTACATTATTTCATTTGCTGGGTTGGATAGTTTGTATCTTACCACAGAAACCACTTGAGATGATCTCCCTTCCCTAGAAAATCCCACTCTCCTGGGACATTCTTCACCCTGTGCCCTCTTGACTCTGTCCCTGTGTAGCCCAGAACAAAAGTTATACTTTATCCACTGATCTCCCTTTTGAGAAATCTCATCACAAATGTCACTTGCAAAGCATGAATTATCTTTGTGGCTTATAAAAACCAGGAAAGTCTCTTTTGCTGGTTCTCAATGGCTGTTTGCAGCCAGCCATGAATGGCTGCCCCACCATGTCATGCTGTCTCAGAGCCAGCTGAGTATGGACTGAAACCTCCAACCTGTAAGAAATAAACTTTCCTTCCTTCAAAAAAAATTGAAAAAAATTAAAACTATGAAAAAAATTTTTTGAGGCAAAAACTGTGTTGCCTCAGCTGACCTTGAGCTCCAGAGTTCAAGTGAGCCTCCTGCTCCAGGGACCCAAGTAGCTGGGACTATCAGCATTTGGGCCATGCCCAGCTAAAAGCTTGAACTTTAAGGACTCATGAGCGGGTGTGAGATAGGTAGATCTGGACACTGCCATGGCTGCCCAGGGCTGGAAAAGCAAATGCCCTGTGGGATTCAGCCTAAAAGCAGCACAGAAAAGCTAGGTGATATGGCAGAGCAAAAACTGTCAAGGGAGAAATTATGGAGCTAGGCCTACATCAGAGTGGTGTCGAGGAGGTGGAGGGTCTGTAACCTGGACCTGAGGGACCTCCTTCTGGACCCACTGTCTCTAATTTCTGAGTATATATTTGACCTTAGGCCATTTTCTTACCCTTCCTCGGCCTGTTCCTCATTTACATATTAAAAAGATTAGAAGAGGTTAGTTAGTCTTTCCCAGTCTTTGACTCACAAATTTCTGTTAGTACCATAGAAACTTTTAATCTCCCCAAGGATTTAAACACTAATTCTGCCATTGCATGGCATGTGATAAAGATTTGGTTTTTATTTTTTATTTATTTTTGGTACTGGGAATTGACTTCATGACCTCGAGCTTGCCAGGCAGACACTTATGCCACTGAGCTAAATCCCCCGCAAGATTTGATTTTTAAATAGAAAGTATTTATTTTGGATTAGCATAATAATAGTCTCAGATATTTATACTGTACAAAAAAATTTGTCTACATTTTATGATTCAGTAATTACTGTTATAAGTGACTTTGAATTGGATGTGTACAAAAAAGTACATTTTGTTTAAAATTCAAAGATAATATGTTAACGCTTTGAGTGTAGGCAAGTATATTTAAATGTTTCCCAGTATTATAAGTGTCAAAATTACTTCTAACACCTAAATTTTGGAATTTCTACACTTCAGGATTAAAAGGATATGCAATTATATTTTTACAATTTTTGCACTTATGCTGTATGTGATGAGAAAGTTTCAGGCTCTTGTTTGTAGTACATTTTCAAAACACAATTTGAAAGTAATTGTGTTTTGTCCGTCATTAAAAACCCAATTGGAGGGCTGGGAATTTAGCTCAGTGGCTTAAGTGCTTGCCTGGCAAGGGTGAGGTCATGAGTTCAATCCCTGGTACCCCCCCCAAAAAAAGGATTATAATCACTACATTTTTTTACCTATGTAATACTAGTTTTTTGTTGTCCTAGAAACATACTTGTATATTTTTAATATAATTTGATTAGTGAGGGTAGGGAATGAATTTAGCTCCTACTTCTAGCAATGATCATAATTAGGTACATTTGTAAAATTATTCTTTTTTGCATTCATTAACGCAGTCAGTAATCCCTGTGTTTTTTATCTGTCACTAACAGCCCATTATTTATATAAATAAAGCAATATATCAAAACATACAGCTGAAACTAAAACAATTTGAAATTGTATAATAGTGAAAAGCACATGCGATTATGTGAATGAGTTGTGAGCTTACGCAGGTGGTTTCCACCAGCCCTCCTTGTGCTGGAGGAAAGTCCTCACATCATCCTTTTAAAAGTAGAGTATTAAGCGGGATACTGTGGCACATGCTTGTCATTGCAGTTAGCTGGGAAGCTAAGGTGGGAAGATCACAAGTTTGAGCCCAGCAAGGGTGACTTAGTGACAGCTCGACTCAAAAAAAGAAAAGGGCAGGAGCCAGGGATTTAGCTCAGTGGCACAAGTGCCCTCCTGGCATGCATGAGGTCGTGAGTTTGATCTCTGGTACCAAAAAAGAAAAAAAGGGGGGGGGCCTGGAGATATAGAGCTGTGGCAAGGTATTTGCTTAGCATGAATGATGCCTTCGTTCCAAGGCTCAGTACCACAAAAAAGTAGGGTATTAGAATAACCAGTTAGTTTTTAGAAACTGGGAATGATTTTTCTTTAATTTCACTTACAGTTCTCAAGTATCTTGAAACAATTTTGGAAATTCCTGGAAATTGAGGATTACCACTTGTTGAGAAATGTCATATCAGAGTATCTTGAAGTTCCAAATAATTCTAGTATTCTAAAAAGTCCGTGATAATTTGAAATTGGTGCCAACTTGTGCGGTTTCTGTCGAAGCTGTAGAGAGATGGTGGTGCTGCTTCTTAGTGCAGGAGGCAGCGCCCCAAGCATCTGGTTTCCCATTAACAGGCAGCCACAAACTTGTCCACAGTGATTTCTCTATAACTTGTGGGAAGATACTTTTGAAGCAAATCATGCTTTTAATAAAGATTCTATTTCAGAGGGGAAATCTGTTTCTAGGTTTACTATTTGCAAATCAATAATTTGATTATAAAATTAGTACTCCTTTTAGTTCTTCAAATGCCTCCTAGATTTTGTACTTTAGGATTTGATTTAAATGTTTGTGTATAAAACCTGATAATTTTAGCACCGAACCGTGACTGTTCTTAGCTCTTCTTTTGCAAAGTTGAGTTCATATGCTTTTTGTTTGTTCTTATATGGCAAACTTCCCATGTCTTATGTCATTAAACCATGTTGCTGGACTCATATAACCTTGGACAAGCTCCCTAACCTATGGAGATTCAGTTTCTCCATCTATGAAGAGGAGATGTACATACCTATAGCTGTTGAAGGGATTAAATAGCATCATCTGTAGGGGTTATACTGTACCTAGCTTATGAGAGTAGCCTGTAAAAAGATTTATCTGCTGTCAGTGTCATCTCAGTTCCCAACTTCCAAACCTATGAGACCTGTTCCTTAATGAAGATGCAAGAAACATAACTTTTTCATGGAGATATAGATAGATAGATAGCTGAATAAGTATCTACATTACTTTTCTGTTGCTGAGACAGAATACCCAACACCCAGAGTTAAAAAAGAAAGATTTATTTAGCTCACAGTCTGTAGAAGTTTCAGTCCATAGTCAGCTGGCTCCAAGACAGGGTGATTTTGTAGAAGGGTATTGCAGAGGAAAAAATTTTCATGGTGGGAAGGAGGTAGCAAAGCAACAAAGGGAGGCAAGTGTAGTTCTTTCTGTCTCATATCTTATCCAGGCTACTCAGTGCAGGTATCTTAGTGCCCTTGATCCTAGCATTACACACCCTCTAGATTCAGCCACCTCTCAAAAAGACCCACCTATGACCATATGAGGCTTGAGGGGGACATCCTGACACAAGCCATAACAATAAATAATATATCTCGCATATATAAATAATTTTTCATATATATATAAAATATTGTGAGTAATAAAAAGCAACTTCATTAAAATTGTTAAAGAACTCATAGTAACTTTTTGGTATAACTTTTCTAATATCATGAACTTTTTTAAAAAATTTGATTTGTGTTGATATTAATGGTGTTCTTTCAACTTGCAATGGCTGAACCCAGTGTCTTTATCATTGCTGTATTTCTTTTCTGTTGGGTTTTTCCAATACCATCATCCCCACCATTGAGGTTTGATGATCCAAACTATATGGCAGGTTTATAGAGATTGCAGCTTCAGACAGGGTTTCAGTGGAATTGTCTTTTTACTTCCCATATACTGATGCCCTCCAGTTATCTGTTGGCATTTGGTTAAAATCATACGAATTGATACTGGAAGAATCTAATGTTGTTCAACCCTACTTTGCATTGAGGGCGCTCCCTAAATTTGTATATGAAGACTTAGATGTTCATCCTCCATCTTTCCGTATTTTCCTCCAGCCCCCACTGAAATAGCATTTATCATGTATCTATTTGATCTCTTGTTGCATGGATAGAAACTCAGATGAAAGTAGTAACCTAGATAAAATGAAGGAATCGTTAGAGGAATTCCAAAGCAAAAGTTTACATGAACAAATCATGAGCAAGCAGATGCAGCCAGGCTCCTGGGATCCAACACTGCAGGGCCCCTCCCAGCTCTGCCGTCTCTGCTCTCATCAGTCAGGAAACAGCAGGGGCCACGGAGGAAACCAAACTGTGTTTTCTCTGGCTCTGTGTTCAGAAATCCTAGGGAAAAGCTTCAGTTAACCTATTTTATGGCAGGCGTCTACCTCTGGATCAACCAATTCTGGCCGGAAACATGGGATATTAAAGTGGCAGCTTCAGTCCAATGCCAGCTCCAGGTCAACCTGGAATAAACTTTCCAGGGGAGTCGCAGGATTAGAGTGCAGAGGACCATTTCCCAAAGAGGCACCTCAGAGAACTAGCTGTCCTGTATCATACTGTGGTTGGGATGATCGGTTCTTGCCTTCTCCTGAGTGCAGTGTGAATTTGTGTTCAGTGCTGTGTTCCCAGGCCTCTTGAGTATCTGTTGTATCTGTTGATGAGGTGATGAACTAATGAACTAGTATGGATAGTGTATAGTGATTGCATCCAGTTTTGTCTTGTTAGTCCTAATGAAAACAGCCTGACAGTTCTGAGTTCGAGTGCTGACCTGTCCATTTTTGAGCTTCGGTCTCTTGCTCTGTGATGCTAAGAGCACCTCTTTCTAGCCACTGATCATCCCATGTAGATAAGTGACTTTGCACTGGAAGTAAGATTTATCACGTGCACCCAAAAATTATGTGCACACATCAGAATCTGCTCTGTGTTCATCACTGCCTCACTGTAACCAGAAAAGACAGAGCTATCTTTTTTGGCTGAACCAGATGGAAATACCTCTTTTGGGTGTCTTGTCATATAGGATATATTTGTCTTCTGATTTAAGTAGAGAGAGATTAATTTTAGTGTCAGCTGAATAGTGACTCCCTACTCACCTAATGCATAATAAGGGGACATAGCCTCCCTAAAAGTAACCCTTTTACTCATTTTTAGGTTTTTGTCAAGCAGGAAAGGACCTGCGTCTGGTGTCACTCTGTATGGAGCAAATCGACATCCCAGCAGGGTTCCTTCTGGTGGGGGCCAAGTCCCCCAATCTTCCTGAACACATCCTAGTCTGTGCTGTGGACAAGCGCTTTCTACCAGATGACCATGGGAAAAATGCACTTTTAGGTGAGTCTTTCATGCCTATAAAATTCCTTATAGGAGGATGGAGTTAAAAATGCAAGTTTGGTTATAATTACCATATAATTTATATATATATAATATATATTATATATTATATATATATATAATGGGATTTGTTGGGGCTTACATAGTCCAATTCAAGTATGAAAACCTTTTCCTCTGAGTGATTTTCTAAAAGTCAGTTTATAAGCTAGGTCAGCAGCTCACATCTGTAATCCTAGCAACTCAGGAGGCAGAGGTAGGAGGAGGAGCACAAAGTCAAGGCCAGCTTAGGCATTTTTGAGAAATCTGGTCTCAGAAAAAGAAAGGACAGAAGAAAAGAAGGGAGGAGGAGAGGACAGACAGGTGGCTGGAGATGTAAGTCAGTGCTGTCTGGATGTAATTTTTTGGTACTGAGAATCAAACTCAGGACCTTGTACTTACCAGGCAGGCATTTATGCCACTGAGCTATATCCCCAGCCCACTGAATGTAATGTTTAATGTTTAGTAATATACAGAGAGAGAGAGAGAGAGAGAGAGACTGATTCTGACTTTTGGGCCAAATGAAAGAAATAGCTATCAACTTATCAATATTTATATTCATATAATATTTAATATTTCAGTGCTGGGGGTATAGCTCAGTGATAGAATTCTTACCTGGTTTGCATGAAACCTGAATTCTGTCCTCAGTACTAAAAGAAAATATAAGACAAAGCAGAATTTATTCTGTATAGTTTTCAACATGAACCTCAATTATTATATCAACTCTCAATTATTCATCTATGGATTATGCACTGTGTAAGGTCATTTGCAGTGTTCCCATACTACCCATTATTCCTATCAGTGTTTTTATGCATATGATTCCCATTTCCTGTTTAAATATTAGCTCACCTAAATAACTTGGGAATACATAAGTGGAATATATATATCTCAGAATTCATAAATATATAAATAGAAAAATATAATAATCCAAAGAGTCCTGACTTTTTTACAGCACAGCTTCTGTGCATCAGAAATAATGAAGAGTTGAATTTTTATTATTTTTAATAATTGAAGAGACAGGGCACATGAGGTTTTTTTGGTTTTTATTGCTGTTTCTCTGAAGTTCTTTTTTTCTCCCTGAAGTCCTTTTTGTTTCTTAGAATTTCTTCTATTTATGTGGAATCAGATGTTTTAGGCATAAATATCAGTAAAAAGAAAAATAGAGGCAAGAATTGGAATATCATATTGATCAGGAGATGATTTTGTGTTCTGTTTAATTTGATGTCATCTTCCCAGTTGTACACTATCATTAGAAATTCTAGAAATGTATAATTTGAGTCAGATCTAGAAATACATAAATATTTTGAATCAGAAAATGACCCTGCACATGCTTTATAAAGGCTTCTTAAATTCTAGTTTAGCACCATCTGATTCATAGAAAAAGAAGTGATAGTTTTATATTTCTTAAGACTCTTAGAAGATAATATGCTCACTTTTTCTTTTAGTGAAGTTGAGCACATGGTTTAATATAGAAGTCCAATGCTAAAGCTTCTCAGCAAGGAAGATCCAGCCATTTATCTGTTCATGCAATCAGTAACATTTATTCACAGTGTACTGTAGAACACAGATTATGCAGGCCATGGTGTAGAGGTACAGAAAGTGCAGTTGTTTCCTCACTGAGTTCAAGACTAATTGGTGGTGTAGAATAAGTTTGGAAAACATTTTAAAAACATTACACTCTCGTCTAATGAAAGTGAAAACTCCTTCATAATGCTGTTTTGCTCAGTGATTCTTCATGACTTTAAAGGAACCCTCTTAGAATAGACCATGGAAAATGCCATCAGAATAATACTATTCATAGTCCTGCATAATCAGGTATACAAGACCAAGACCATGGGCTTCAGAGTCAGATGAGTTTAAATGTCATCTTTGCCACCTGGTGCTTTATGAACTCGGGCAGATATGTAAAGAACCTGAAGTCTCAGATTTCTCATCCATGTGTAGTAATCAATAAACGGGGCATGGTGGTGCACACCTGTAATCCCAGAACTCTGGGAGGCTGAGGTAGGATTATAACAAGTTGAAGTCCAGCCTGGCCAACTTAGTGGGATCTTGTCTCAAAAAATAAAGAGCTAGGGTTCTACCTCAGTGTGAAAGCCCTTGGTTTAATCCCCAGTACCACAAAAAAGAAGAAAAGAAGAAAAAAAAAGATAGTCAATAGTGGGGGGGGTGCAGCGTGACAGGGTCTTGCCATGTAGATCAGGCTGGCCTTGAACTCATTATGTAGCCAAGGCTGGCCTGGAACTCATGGAGATCTTCCCACCTCAGCATCCTGAGTACTGTGATTACAGGTGTGTGCCACCACACCTGACAAATTGCTCTTTAAATTATGGCTATTCTATTGTATTTATCCAGTATCTATTTAGTCTTGGAACCTGTTCTGCTGTCTTTAGCAATTTCTCCATAGCAAAATGCAATACAGCAACAATATGGTCATTAATGTTTCTTAAATAACCACATTACTGAGATTCTTACAGGATTGGTACTTTATGTCAAAAAAGTGAATATTTCTTACTTATGATGATTTTAGCATGCATTAAGATAGAAAGGGAAGTTTTTTGAGATTCAGATATTCTAGAATCTCTGGACTCCAATGTCAACTTGTCTAAATTTTTATATAAATTATGCAGATTCCAAAGACTGTGGGGGAATTGATTTAAAAATGTATTGATCCAGTTGGCAGTGCATGTACCCCAAATCTACCATGCAATTGGAAGACTTGATTGACAGAAAAACTAGAAAGGTAATTCAGCTATAAGCAATGTTATTTTTTTATTACTAATGACAGCAAGAACTTTGAGCAGATGAAAATCTGTCTAGAACATATGATGCTGAAAACACATAGAATGAATTGCAGTAGCATTTTCTTTCTTGTTTTGTTTTTTTTTAAAAAGGAGGTTAAGAATAGATAAAGTTTCTTGGGGACTAAGAGAGAGGACTAGGAATGGTTCCTGAGAGACAGGAGGGGTCCCGGCTGGGTTGTGTGCATGTATTAACCATCGTTTTTATTTTATTTTATTTTATTTTATTTTATTTTATTTTATTTTATTTTGTCTTTTTGAGACAGGGTCTCACTATGCCATTTAGGCTGGCCTTAGGCTCACTTTGTAACCCTGGCTGGTCTTGAACTAGCAGCGATCCACCTGCCTCAGCCTCCCAAGTGCTGGGATTACAGGAGTGTGCCACCACGTCCAGCTTAACCATCATTTTTAATGGGAAGATTTTCTTGCTGTATTTTCCAGACCCCTTGCTTTGTTCATCCTCAAACTCTTGCTTTTCATCTCAGAGAATATGTGTGGAGGGAAAGATAAAACCCAGCCTCAATAGTTCATTCATTCTAATTCTTACACTAGTGTTTTCTGAACTGCCTTTGAGCACTGTCCTTAATTCTTTCAGCTGTCTCAGAGCAGGCAGTTTTCTATCAGTGCATGGTGATCACACCTGTATGTAAGGTCCATGGAGAGAGGAGCATTGCCTGTTTTGTTTGGTGCTATAAGCCTGGTACCTGAAACAGCTGCACATATAGTAGAGTACCTGTGTTTGGTCAATGGGTGAAAGAAGGGTGTCTTTAGAAACTTTGTGAACAAGGCAGTCACTGACAACTTCTTTTGTCCTATAACTTCAATCTATTGGAAAATGGCCAAGTACTCTCAAATTCCTAAATATATTTGAAGTCACTTATAAACTTATATTCATGTTCCTAAGTCTATAAAGTGGTAATAATAAACTGTATATTTCTGCATAATTAGCCAGAGATTCTGATTATCTCTTGTTCACCACTTTTTCTCTAGTGTTTGGAAAAATGCCTGGCCTGTAGGTAGGTGCTCAATTAATAACTGTTGAATGGTAAAATTATTTTAGACTTCTCATTTATGGATGCTTTGAGTTGATTGTCAGCCTGCTAAGATGAGAATATTGTGAGATATTCTCTTTAATCTGTGTGATCTTTAGCTTTTCTCCTTCTCTTTGTCACTTACACATCAGGTTGGCTTTAGAGGTTCGAAAGAGGTCATCAGTGAACTTATTTCAGTTACTTATTTGTGTATAGATATATAGTCTCTTTATATGAAATGCTCTTTTTTTTTTTTTTTTGCATTGCTTGAGGATTAAACCCACGGTTTTTGTCTTGAGCTACATCATAGTCTTTTTAAATTTTTTTTTTTTTTTTTTTACTTTGAGACAAGGTTTTGCCAAGTTACCCAGGCTGGGCTTGAACTTTGTGATCCTGCTGCCTCACACAGTGCTGAGATTACAGGGGTGCACCACCACACCAAGCTTATTGACATCTTTTGTCCTATTCATCTTACACCCTCATCAGACACAGCTGAAGCAAGTCACTTACTTCCCTGCCTCATCATTTGTGTTCTAAGAGGAACTGAAAGGTTGATTTCCAATACAGGAAAGCCTGGCTGCCTCCATTTCCTCTGCCAGCATCCTCTGCTCCAGGACAGTTTCCGAAAGCTTTTTTTTGTTTGATTAGCCAGAATAAGGCACTGCGCAGCTGTTAGACCTGAAGGAATAATAGCTGGCTGGCCTGAGTAGAGGGAGGGTGATTGGAAAGGCAGTGGGGATCCCAGGGAGCTCCTGTCCGGAAGCGGAAGCATAGCTGGGCCTCACAGAGCTGGAGCTTGCAGCCTGCTCGGGTGAGGCCTGCGGCTGCACAGTTTCCTCTTCTCAGCTTTCAGGACCTTCTTTCCCACTCCTCGGCTCGTGTATGATTGACACAGCCCCAACCCAGGCTCTGATTTTACCAAGCCTTACAAATCCGGGGTCCTATACCCTCTGGATGACTTTTTGTTTATTTCAAAGTGCCAGAAGACAGCCTCTGTCTAGCCCAGCTCGGCTCAGGTGTTGCCGCGGCTGAAGAGGCCAGTTAGCAGGATGGGCAGGGCCAAGAACCAGGCCTCAGGGAGGAGCACGTGGGAGCCAAGTAAGCACAGCGCAGGGATCTGCATTTGCAGTTTATTCTGTAACCTCCATAAACCCTTATCGCGTGATACTATCCAGTCTGTTTTTCAGCCATCTTTTTAGAGCAACATTTAAATTATTTCTTTGTCCACTGTTGTAAAATTTTTTTGCACCTGTTTTTTCACTTTGAATTATTTTACTTGAATTGTGACATTAAGTCAAGGGATGTGAATATTTCTGGGGTTGTTTATTTTGACATAAAAAGTATTGTATCAGCCTGGTGTGGTGGTACTTGTTTGTAATCTCTGCAATTTGAGAGGCTGAGACAGGAGAATCTCAAATTCACAGTCAACATAGCAAGATCCTATCTCAGAATAAAATATGATAATGACTGGAGTGGTGTAACACATGCCTAGCATGTGCAAGGCTCTGGATTCGACTTGGCCACCAAAAAAACAAACAAACAAACAAAAACACTTTACAAGGCCACCAGTAACATTGAGTTCCTCATTTCAGGGTTTTCTGGAAACTGTATTGGCTGTGGAGAAAGAGGATTTCGGTATTTCACGGAATTTTCCAACCACATTAACTTGAAGCTCACCACCCAGCCAAAGAAGCAGAAGCACTTAAAGTACTACCTAGTCAGAACCTCCCAGGGTGTGCTGTCCAAGGGACCACTTATCTGCTGGAAAGGTAATCACCTTCCAGGAAGGAATGGACAAGGAGTGGGCCTTTTTGATGGTGAGAGGAAGCCATTCAGGGTTCAAAGTTCAGGTACAATACAGATAAATAGCTCAAGTTCAGAAGGCTGTGGAGAAAATGTAAAGCCCTGGAAAGTACTGGGTTTGCCCCTTATTGTTTTCAAGAGACACTGCAGTTTAGGCAAATGCACGGCTCCAGGAAACAGTGCAGCTCTCAGAGGAGAAATGGGGTCCGTTCTAATTCTCCTGCCATTTAGTAGGACCTCCCAAGTGGCTGATGGTTTTTTTTTACTTTACTTCTCTGGTAATTTTCCGGCATCTGTGTTTTCCTATTTTAATTGGACCAAAGCATACTTCGAATAAACAATGCAGTCTTCATAATATCTAGGAAAATACTCTCTTAATTGGCAAACCTTTTTTAAAATTTGGAACAACTTAACTGCGCTATCTGTAAAAATGAATCCAGTTGATAGGAAGTTCAAGCCCAAACTGCACAACTTAGTGAAATAGTGAAACCCTGTCTTAAAAAAAAAGAAAAAGAAAAAAGAGCTAGGGTTGTACCTCATTGTGTAGGCCCTGAGGCCTCCCCAGTACTAAAATCCCCAGTATTGAAAAAAAAGTAAGAAAAAACCAGTTGAAGCTTGACATTTTCGTGTGTTTGATAGGAGTTGTTATAGGATCTAGCATTCTTCTGATGCAGTAGAGCATCTAATCCGTATTCTATTGAACGGTTTCTTAGATACCGAGATTTTTTGTCCTCATAGAATAATTGTCTGTAATGTTTCTATTTGTTGCCTCTATAAGATTTTTGCCTGACCATGAAAAAATAGCATAATAAATTCCAATTATTATAGCAGATTTGTCTTGGAGCCCTTCACCATAATTATTCCTGGTTGCATTTGAAGCACGATTGTGTAATTCCTTATGAAATAGCTACACATTCCAAGCTGGGTGTCATCAAAATTTAAAGTTTCCAGTCACAGGATCATAAACATGGTGAATTATAGATTGCTCTTTATCCTAATAAATTCTGATACAAAACAGAGTACGTGTTATGTCTCTACCTTTTAGCTTTTTTTTTTTTTTTGGCAAGTGTATTTATTAAGATATCTTTAACTCTTTCTTTAGGGCTCAATGAGAATTCATCTTTCTATTAAAGAATAACAATTTGTTAAAGAACGTTCATGTTTGTAGCAGTTTAGAAATGGAATTGTGTTTATATGCATATGTAAAAATACACATACATACATACAACAGCATAATGTGGAAATAGACTTGTAGACCAAAGTACAATAGCAGAGGAGCTAAAGATGGCCAATCAGTGAGCAACAAAGTACAAAGCCTCCCAGGAGAAACAATTCATATGCCAGAATAAAACATCCTGGAGAGACCCAGACAGAGGGAGATGGATCCTCTGGACACAGGAAGAAATTAAAACGTAAAAAAGCTCATCAAACACGCAGTATTGGGGCTACAATTGGAACAGCTAAAATTACCAGACAAGGTGTTTTCACTGCGACCTGCCAAGTTTGTGCCAGCCTGAATTCGCAAATTTGCACTGGCTGGCAGAGCCACCCAAACTCGTTCTCGCCACCAGTCACAGGAGCTATAGCCATGCTGAAGTCCAGGGTTGGTAAGTCCAACAGAGAGCAGAGCCGGTGAAGGGATCTTCGTTAATCCACAGTCAGTGCTGGGAATGAGACACCCCCCCATGGGAAGGGTGCAACCAAATGGGTGACATACTGGAATTGGGCAGGAGGAGCCTGAAATGGGAGCTACGGTGACTTCAGTTGGTTGCTCCCTCCCCAAAGCTGATTTGTGGGATTTGCTTGGACTGGATCGTGCCCTTGGCCGGGACCTAATGAGCTGTCCCAAATCAATTCCCTGTGCCTAGCACACACTAACCTGATGAAGGCCCCTGAAGTTTGGCTGGCCTGGTGGGGAGGGGCCAGCATAAGCAGCCCCTGCTTATACCTCAGTGACAAGAGAAGGCAGGAGAGGGCAGAGGTCCCTCACCAGTGTGCTTTGGAGGAACCCTGGCCAACAGGAAAGGGGGCTGGGACCTACACTGTAATCTGTGTGGAGGAAGCCGGGACCATGACAGGAGAGAGAGGCAAGAGGAGGCCCCCAGCTCAGAACCCTGAGAGCACTGATCTAGGAGAGGGAAAAACAAGCTCAAAACTGAAATATTAAATCAGGTAAAGCAAGATATGAGTAGAGTAATAAAAGAAATGCTAAGCATCTCTCAGGAAGACATAGAAGGGAGGAACACACACAAAAAAGAGAGAAACATTTGATAAAGAATATAAAGAAAATATAGAATACATGAAGCAGATTCAAACAGATTACCAGGAAATTAAAAACTCCATTGAAAGCTAGCAAAACTCCTTAAACTAAGGATAGACTATCAAAATTTGAAGACAAGTTTGCAATGTGTGATCATGAAAGGAAAGATCTCTTAAAAATAACAAGGAAACAGGCAATAACCGTATAAAGGCTAGAAGATGAGAAGAGAGTCTATAAGAATAAGAAATGTGAGTGAAGAAGCAGGAACAAAAATAGGTGAATTACAAAGGCTATTCACAGAAATAATTAAGGAAAACGTCTCAAGCGTGGGAAAAGAAAATGACAATCGGTTATGAGGCAAACAGGACTCCAGCCACCTACAACCAAAACAGATCTACACCCAGACATATAATAAGATACCAGAAATTCAATATAAAAACAGAATATTAAAAGCTGTCAGAGAAAAGAAACAGATTACCTATAAAGGTAAGCCCATCAGAATCACAGATGACTTCTCAACACAGACCATCAGATCAAGAAGAGCTTGGAGCAAAGTATTCCAAGCCCTGAAAGAAAATAACCTCCAGCCCAGATTCATGTATCCTGCAAAGCTGTCACTAGAAATTAATGGAAAAACAAGATGCTTCCATGACAAAGAGGAACTGGGGGAATTTGTGACCACCAATCCAACCCTACAGAGAATACTAAAGGACATTCTAGAGAGAAAAAAAAAATACCAGGATTTTAGGAACAGTGGCAGAAAGGTCTCAAGGAGCAGGGCAGGCAGTAGAATAAAGGTGAAAAGTAGACAAACAAAGGCAGAAAAATAGCATAGCAGAAATGAGGCAGGGAAGGATGGCTAGGATCTCTAACATAGATGGTCTTAATAGTGTACCAGGATTTAAAACCCACATTACTCACACCATTCTGCTTAGATGGATTATATTCTGTTCCAGTCATCCTACCTGTACTAGATTTGAGGGCACAGACAGTTATCCCAAAAATAACAGGATATAGTACAGTAATCATCCTTAATTTCCTATTAACTTAATCTAAAGCTATGTAAAACCTACACTGTTTTACCATGACTGATTGTAATCAAATCTGATTTGTTAGATTGCTGTTTTGTATTAATAGATTTTATTCAAAGCTGTTAAGATTGATAGTATCAAGTCTGAGAGTAAGGCAACTGCACTTAAGATGACAAGATCCACTAGAATATCCTCTATGGTTTGATTATTACCTGCCTTTGAAGTTTTATACTGTCTACAGTGTTTTATTTTTACTAATATTGTTATGTACTGCTATATTCAATTATACTGCTATATTCAATTATACCTGATGATATGGACAATTCTATTGAAGATAATAAGAAACAACACAGTAACCATTGTAGATCACCTTGTACTGTGGTTTTATATGACTTTTTGGTTTCATGTTTTTATAGGAATTTGTTTTGTTTTGTCTTGCTATGTTTTGTTTTTCCCTCTGATATAGAAAGGATAGAAATACATGTAGAGACTCATGCATGCATAGCTGTTTACACTCTCACTGTTTGACTATCTACTTTGTATGCTTTAATTTAGTAACTTGAACAACTATTTCTAAGAGGACAATATATAATTTATCAACTAGTGATTTCTTACTGTTTATCTTTTTTTTAAATTATGTATTATATCTACCCTTTACATGATTTTTTTTCCTCTTTAAATAAATAAAATAAAGTACAATAGCTTTTTATAGAAGGTCATAGCTTAGATATTTGAGAAATCAGCTTCCAGTCCTTGTATGTATCCTATCAATCTGGAAGCCTTTTCCAGAACCCTCTAAGTTAACTTTCTCATATACATCCATTTCCATTCCTATTCTGTGGGCTACTTTCTGAAACTACTATATAATAACTGGGTTGCAACTTAAAGTCCAACAAGCTGTAGTATTTGCTATCTACTTGAATTAATGTAAGGTACTGTTGAGATGTTCTACCAGAGAATTACTAATATCAGATACTTAATATGAAGCTTAGCCAGACATGGTGGTACATGCCTGGGATGCTAGTATTCAAAAGGCTGAGGCAGGGGAATCACCAAAAGTTTGAGGCCGACCTGAACTACACAGTGAGACCCTTAATATGAAACTTGGAATTGCATAATTGGTAATCACTCTGAATATGTATTCCTTTATTCAGAACTTAGAATAATAATAATTTGAGCATTTCTTTTTCTCTTCTATCTGTACATATTTTTTTTTTACTTTCATGTTTGGACATAAATTAAGGTTGAGTAGAAAAGGTTGAAGGTAACCTAAACAGGATCTAGGTTACTGCTGTACTCTTAAATACTGTAAATCCTAGGCAGAAGGTTGTGTGTCTAAAGCTTTTTAGGTCTAAATAAATCATTACTATTTTAGCCTCCATCTTGAACTAGCTTCACTACACTGTCTGTTTGAATGTTGTGCCTGGGAAACTAGTCTGAGAGGAGGTGGGGTCTGGCTGCTTTTCATTCCCAGCATGACGTCTGGAGTCAGCATTGGGGGCTGGGGATCTCTGTAAGTGGCAGTGACTGCCACTTACACAGGAGCGATTTGTATCCCTATCACCAATGTACACTGAAGAGTGATGCCTTCATATGATACAGTTTTTACTCCTTTTCAGAATGTAGAAGCCGACAATCCTCGACTACTTGCCACTCTATGAAACCAAACTCTTCAGTGTCAACTGTCACCCCAGAAAATGGGACAACTAATGGATACAAGGCAGGATTCACTCAGACAGGTATGGGGTACTTTCTTTCGGCATTTCAACCAGATGTATAGTTAGTGGAGCATCTTTAAGCTTAGTGTTGGCCAGTTTGGATAGAAATATTTTTGCATGAGGGTATTACTTGAGTTATTTGATTATTAGAATTAGACATCAGTGTTAGATAGGTCAGTCTGTGCATGTGCAGGACTCAACTCCCAGCAGTCCCGCCAGGGTTAGGCAGAAGATGGAGACAGAAAATGACGTTTGGTAGGAAGTTAGCTCACGCATAGACATGACACCAGGGGTGTCTGACAGTGCACAATAAGTGGAAACCCAGATGTCACAGGTCTCAGGTGGCAGATACCTGGGATACACAGTGAAGACTGGCATCCCAGGGGAGTCTCTACATAATTCCTCAGAACACTGCCGGGAGAAGTGCGCCAAGCAGAAGCTGAGGACCCAAGGGAGGATGTGGGTCTCAGTGGATAACCCCAGGACCTTGTTCCTAGCGGTATAAGACAGGGACTTGATTCCAGCTTACCAGGTAAAATCTTAGCACCTGAAAAGTTACCTTATCAGAGCGGGATCAGCTAAGCCACAAATCTTGACAGCGAGCAGATGAGCTACTAGTCCAAGGCTTCTAAAAATTCTTGCAGGGGAGGGCACTGGCCTTGGCCCTAAGGTCAGGATAAAACTCCAAGGGAGGGAGACCTGCATAGCTCCAGGTTGATGAAAGCTGGGGGCTGGCAAGTGGAAAGATCCCTGCAGATACTATTGGGGAAAATTACTCAGAAATGGTGCAGTCGGATTGTAGGCAAGAAGGAAAGTACAGTATTTTTTTGTGTGTGTGAACTTCAGTGTTTTTTTTGCTGAACTTCATTGTGTGTGTTTTGCCAATGTTCACTCAACCACAAGAAGTTAGAGAGAAGGCTGTCTACTTATCATTCCTCTTTCAAATTTGTGTGAACTTGTGATGAGCTAATAAATCGTTTCTGCATTTTTTTGAGATGGGAATTACTATTAGAATATGTTAGCAACAATACGGAAATATTAAGGCTAATGTTACCTGGAGCGCTTCTTGCTATGTATGTGCCCATACTGCATTCTCAGATTCAAGTGAGAAAAAAGGTCCAACTAATGTACTGTGCAGGATACTAAGGTAGAACCTATGACCTAAGAGGAGAGAATGTTTCTCCTTAGAATAAATAAGAGAACATCATGTCACTGGGTGTTCAAGAAAGAAAAAAGTTGGCATTTGGCTTTTGACATTGAAAGATTAGCCCCCATTGCGTTAGTGACAAACCTACATGTCTTTCCTAGAATTTTATTTTAGTAATTCGATGTATTCAGTAGTATATTATCTGGCATTGGACCTTGAGTCTCATCAAATGGAACTTTAAAGCTACAGTACTAAAAATTATTCTTTACTTCATTCCAAGAAAAATATATTGCTTTTATTATGTTCTAAGAACCTTATCAGATGCTATAAAAAAGGGGTCTAGTGATTTAAAAACCACTCAGAGAAGGGATTAAGAAACTATAAAACATATTTCTTTTCCTAAAAGGGAAAGGTGGATGTATAAATAACAAGGTGTACCTGAAAATAATGCAAAGATATTAAAATGCCAGTAAGCCATAAAATAATTTAACTATACCAGGCAATATATTTTTGAAAACAAGCTTCATTCTGAAAGAGGAAATTGGGATTTTGCAATGATTTTGGCTTTAGCAAAACACTCCCCAGTCCATGATGAGACACAGGCAAGGGAGAAAGAAGGTCACTAAATGACTCATAGTGAGCACAAGAGGCCACACGTCGTTCCAGTATTCCTGTGTGTTCCCTTTGGGGTGAAAGAGACAATTTAATCTTGAAATTAGTGACTACCACATTAGGTGCAATCCAGGGAATCTACTAGAAGCAAATACCTTCACAAGTAAAGCTTTGTATCTAGTACTTTCACATTGATGAGTTTATGTTTATGGATGCTTCAGTAACTTCTTCTAACACATGTTAAATGCGGTAGACAATAAGGATTTTATGTTAGCATCTCTTAAACTCATAGATTAAGATTCACCTTTCCATAGGAGGTGGTCTTTCCCTTGATCTTAGTCTGCAGTCTGTCACCACCTGAAATCTCACTTAGCCTTCAATGTGAGCATAGTGTTTGAAGGAGGGATTCATTTACTGCTTTACACAGCTTTATAGCTGCCAAGCTTTAGACGTTCTTTTCTGGCTGCCTTGCCACTTGTCCCCTGCATCTTTTCTTTCAGTATTTTTATGTCATTGATAATTCAAATTTCAGTCACCAATGACAGTGAAATGTTTTCTCATTTTGACTGAAAGTGACTGAGTCTACATCTGCCTCCATCATCTACGTGGCATATACACATGCATAGGCACACACATTGTGTCTAATCAGAATGGGGACTCAGAAACAGGTGAAAAAGAATTTTCTTCTAACCCAAGAGTTTGAAATTTTCTATATTTTTTTCTAAAGGCTCTATTGTTGATGTTTAAGTCTAGGGACTATTTTGTGTTCATTTTTATGTATGGTGTGAGTCTAACTTCATCTTTGTTTTTAAGCCCCCGTCCCCCGGAGCTGAACCAAGGCCCTTCTCATTGTTATTCCCTACTCCTTTCTAATGTTTTATCTTGAGATATGGTCTCCCTAAGTCACTAAGTTGCCCAGCCTACGTTCAAACTTGCACTTTTCCTTCCTCAGCCTTGAATATCAAAGAGCCTCCTGTAATCCTTGCAGGGATTACAGGCATGTGCCTCCATACTCAACCCTATGCTCATCTTTTTACATGTGACTATTTAATTATCCCAGGCCATTTATTAACCAGACTCTGTCTTCAGCGAGTTCCACTGTCCTTATATATAAATATAAGGATTAATTTATGAAAAATTGATAAAATGGTCTTCATCAAAGTTCAGAACTTTTACATTTCACATGGCTCCACTAACAAAATGAAAAGATAAACAGCTGACTGGGGAAATAGTTGTAGAACACAAATCCAATGAAGTATTAGTGTCCAGAATATACATAAACAGTTGTAATCTAATAACAAGATAACAATCTAATATAAAATGGGCCAAGACTGTTTGTAGCAGTGTGTCTCACAAACTGAAAGTGGTTCAAATGTTGAGTGGTAGAATGAAGAATAACAATGAATATATTTATGTAGGGAAGTACTGTATGCACTGAAAATGAACAGCTACCTTCATCCAGCACTATAGATGAATCTTACAAATCATGATGGTGAACCATAAAAACCACAAAAGACTTGCTCCAGTACTGTCTCATCACTATATTTCAAAAAAGGCAAAACTGTGTTAGAAGTATATACATAACACAGTGACTAGCTTTAGGCACAGGGAGGGGCAGAAAGGAGGCTGCTGGCTATAGAAAATGTTTTCTGTTTGTTTTTTCCTCGACTTTTCATTACATAACAAATACCTGAGATAATAACAAGGAGAGGTTTACTTTGGCTTATGGTTTCAGGGGTTTCAGTCCATGGCCAGTTGGCCCTATTGCTGTTGGTCTTTTGGTGAGGCTGAACATCATGGTGGGAAGTGTGTGGTAGTATGAAGCTGCTCACCTCATGGAGGCCACATCACAGCTCCACCCTGTCAGGGCAGTGCTGCCATGTGCAGTGTGGTCAGCCTCATGGCTAACCTTGTTCTTTAAGAGAAGAGGGGTAGGAACAACCCTAAGTGGAACTGGAAGTGCCCAACACATTTCCACCCCTGCTGCCTCATGGCCTCCTTTTGTTTGACTTCCAAGAATATTGAGGTTTTATGCTGCTTCTGTGTGTCCACAACATTCTATGATGTGCTGCACCCAACCCAGGCCTGCCTTGCTCATACAGCTTCCCACTTTGTTCCTGGCCCCCAGCCCATACACCGTTCCTACACCCCGTGACAGCTGTTGAGAAGGCAGTTTTTAAAGAAAGCACTGTTTAGCTGTCCCTACAATGTAGCTGTGTTCATATCTGTCCTCTTTAGATTTGTTCTCCTTTGGATGCTGAGGTACAACTCTGAGGCCCTGGTAATCAAAAATTGTTCTGCCAGATTGGTTCCTCTTAAATATTCATTTAATGCTTTACCAAAACATTCTCCTTTTTTCCAAATGTTGTAACACTTTGGCTGGCAGATTTTCCCCCTCCTAACTGCATATTGTGGTCAGAGGCTATGTCTTGTTCTTCTTTCCAGTGCATTCCCAGAGCCTAGTGTAATACCTCGCATATGAAAGAGGCTCAGCAAACCTTTGATAAATGAATGAACAGGAGGGGAGGAAAAGAAAGAAAACCAAGTGTTGTTTCCCTGTGACAGGAAGGGGGTGGGGGAGTGAAAGCCAAGAATCCACTTGGGAGATTTAAGAAAACTTTAAGTCATAACAGTAAAAAGACATTGTCAACTATGACGTTAGCCAAAACACTCAAAGTGATAATCCACAGTGCTGACAAGGACATGGTAAAACTGACACACTTAGGCTGGTGAAGATGGACAGTGATGTGACCTTTTAAGAAAGCAGTTTGGCAATATGTAATGAGAACATTAAAAATATTTATACCCTTTCACTCTGGTAATCTCACTTAGAAGGTTAGCCAGGAACGTAACCCAAAAGGAGAAGCAGTTTTATATTAACTGAAAAGGAGAAGCAACTTAGTATAGAAATAATTGACTAAATTATGGCATCTAACATGGCGAAGTGCTAAAAAGCCACACAGGAGGTAATTCTGTTAAGAAAATTAATACTCGAACTCTTACTTTTGCAATCATATGTCAAAAGGTAATGTAGATAAGGTACGTACTAAAAGAAAAGCATCAGTGGTTTATGGGAGAAGTGTTACGTTAGCATGTTTGTTTCCGTTTTTGAATTTTCTATCTTTCATACAGTTAGACATTTAAAACTTCAGAATTAAGCCAAAAGTACTGTGTAGGTGAGTGGAAAACATCTGCGCTTTACCAGTTTTTCATTAGCATTCTCCACGGGAACAGAGGGAGTCCAGCTTGTGGATTGAGTTGGAAATACAGCGAGATAGTGACAAAACTAGAATTCAGATTCTCTCATTCCCTCCTGAACAATTTGATGACCAATTGCTGGGTAACAGGACACAGAGATGCAAAAATGTGTCCCTACCCCGGGGTCTGTAAAATGCTCCTTAGTCTCCAGTTTCCAGAGAAGCACAAGAGGCTGGACATGCAGAGGGGAGGTTAAAACATCAATAGCAGATCAACCCCACATTTGCTTTTTGGGAAAAGCAGACTGTGTTTACCCTCCCACTTGAAACAACTGCAAAAAGGACCACACAAAACTACCTGAGAGCCAGGATGGTGGCTCACCCCTGTAATCCCAGCACTCGGGAGGCTGAGGCAGGAGGATTGTTGCCAGTTTGAGACCAGCCTGAGCTACAAAGTGAGCTCAAGGCCAGCCTGAACTGCATAGCAAGACCCTGTCTCAAAAAGACAAAATAATAATAATAATAAAATAAAATAAAAACTACCTGAGAAACAGGTAAGAGGCCAGAGCCTTCCGGCAGCCTCAGCTCGCTGGCCTCGGGTTCCCAGGCCATGACACAAGGAGGGGGAAAGTGGGGGAGCCAGAAGATCCCTTGAGTTGGGTGGAAGGAAGTGGTACCTACATGTGAAGAAACCACTTATGGCTGGTAAAAGCCTCATCCACAGGAATTAAAGGAAACTGCCCGGCATTCACCTGGCTCAGGAACAGCAGCTGCTCCCACCAGCCAAGCAGGAGGACTGTGTGACTCATTGCACACTGAGCTCAGCACTTGGTGAGGTCCATCCCAGCACTGGAGAAGAGTTAGTCTTAGACCAAGCTCTGCTCCAGTCCCACCTGAAGACAAACACAGCCGTAAAGGAAAACAAAACAGTGCTAGCAGCCAGGAACCTTTCTTCTTTTCCCTGTCCGCTTTCCTCCCCTCCCTATGCTCGGAAGTAATCACTGTGCTATGCGTGCACCCTAAAATAGTTTGTTTTATGCCTTTTTTAATGTTATAGAATTGAAATGATATCGAAGTGCTTTATGAATGGCTTTTTCTATTCAAATTATTTCAGAATCAATTTAAATGACTGCCAAACCAAGTTTAAGGATATTTTTAAGGATGGAAAACCAGCCAGCACTCAACTAGGGAAAATCAGTAATGTCTAACATTCATTTCAAAAGTACAGTAAGTCTCCAACTGCTGAATAAGTTCCATTCCAGGAGAACGTTCCCAAGTTGGGTTCATTTGTAAATCCAACAAAGTAAGGTATATACACCTTTAACACAGATGCACGTTGTAAAGCATAAAAAACCAAGCACACACAAAACTACAGTATGTTCCCAACTGTGCCCCACTGTACAGCATCCCACTGTACCATAAGCACACGGCAGCACAACTCTGACCATGTCCAACAGACAGGTGGCTACTTCCCTGATTTCTTTACATCTGAGTTCATAATGCCAGGTCCATCCATATCTGTGAAAGTTTTGAATCTATCAAGGCATGAGAACCACTAGAAATGTTAACCACATAGGCAAGCATATACAAATTTTCAAAGTACTTCATACTATTTAAAGAATAATTGACTTATGCTAATATAATATTTTATGAGACTTATATGTAAAAATAAAATGCATAAAATAGCATAAAACAAGGAGAAATATGGAAACATACTGTTGTAATGTTCTACCACACATATGTGAAGTTGTGTGACACTGTTTGAAGTTTTACTATAAAATATGTACTATAAATCCTAAAGGAACTACTAAAATAACCAGGGTTTTAGTTGATAAACAACAAAGGAAATAAAATGTAATTATGAAAAATATGCAAGGCTGAAAGAGAGAAAGGGCAACAGAAGAGCAATGGGAAAAAGTAGAAAGCAAACCGCAGTGTGATGTATTCAGACTTCATCCTGATCAAGAACCGTGTTAAATGTAAATGATCTAAACACCTCAATTCAGAGGCAGAAATTATAAAATATGATTATTAAACCCCGTAATTCTATTCTGCACACATAAAATACAATTAAAATATAAAGATACAAATGAGTTAGAGGCAAAAACATTCTTAAAAGTGTGATGCTAATGCTGGTCAAAAGAAAATTTCAGTGACTAAATTAACATCAGGCAAAATGAGTAAAGAATATTACCAAAGGGGCTGGGGATTTAGCTCAGTGGCATAAGCAACCTGCCTAGCAAGTGTGAGGTCATGAGTTCAATCCCTGGTAACACACACACACACACACACACACACACGAATATTATCAAAGATTAAAGAGCTAATTACATAATGATACGAGGGGCAAGTAACAAAGAAGACACAATAATCCTAAAAACTTCTAATTTATCTCATGACAAAGCTTTAACATATGAGGCAAAACTGACAGAATTATTTTAATAAGCATGGAAATCTATTGTCAGGTAATTGATAAAATAGATGCAGAGGGACAGGGGTTTAGCTCAGTGGCATAAGTGCCTGCCTGGTAAGCACGAGGTCGTGAGTTCAATCCCTGGTGCAAAAAAAAAAAGCAGGCCGGGGGTTTAGCTCAGCAGTGTAAGTGCCTGCTTGGCAAACGCAAGGTCATGAGTTTGATCCCCAGCACCAAAAAAAGAAAAAAAAAAGAATAGATACAGAATATCAATGAAGACATAGAGAATATTTGAACAGTACTATCAACAAACTTAACCTTACATTTATAAAATATTCCACTCCACAACAGCAGAATAATGGTCTCCTCCAGTTCACAAAGAACATTTACCAAGCCAGAGAAAAAAAGGTATGTATAGAGGACAAAAATAAACATGAAGCTGGGCATGATGGCACATGCCTATAATCCCAGCACTCAGAAGACTGAGGCAGGAGGATCACCACAAGTTTAAAGCCAGTCCAGGCTATATAATGAGTTCAAGACCAACCTGAATTACATAGTGAGACCCTGTCTCAAAGAAACCTAAATAAGTAAATAAACAAACATGATATTTATGGACCATAAAACAAGTGTTAATAGATTTAAAAGGATTCAAATCATACAAGACATGTTCTTTGCCTAAAATAGATTTAAATCAGAAACTAATACCACAAAGTTCTTTGGAAAAATCTCTAATTATTTGGAAACTAAATAACATACTTCTAAATAATTCATGAACCAAAACAAAAAGTTATCCTTGTTGGACAGTGATTCTAATCCTCCTATATATAAAAGTACAAGACTTAAAACAGCCAAAACAATTCTGAAAAAGAAAAGTTGAAAGCCTAACTCTGACTGATTCAAGAATTAATGTAAAGCTTTAATAAATCAATATTGTATCAGTATAAAAACAAATAAATAAATGAAACACAATGGAAATAATAGAATAGAAAGTCTAGAAATAAATGCACACAGCTACAAAGGCATAAAGACAACGCTGGAACATTTGGATACCCACATACAAAATCATGAACTTTGACCCACAGCTGATACCACATATAAAAGTTGTATGTGATTATATAGTGACAAAAGAAAAAATGCATTAGAATTAAAACATCTTTTGCGAGGGGTACCTGGGATCAAACTCACGACCTCGTGCTTGCCAGGGCAGGCACTTACACCACTAAGCTAAACCCCCAACCAGAATTAAAACATCTTATAACTCATATGGATCATAAATCCAAATGTAAAATCTAAAACTTATAGCAGAAAACAGGAAAAATATTTGTGTCCTGGCAAAGATTTCTTAAATACCACATCAAAAGCACACATAAAAAAACAAGTTAATAAATTAGACTTCATTAAAATTAAAAATTCCAAGCCGGGGATGTAGCTCAGTGGCACAGTGCCTGCCTGGCAAGTGCAAGGTCCTGAGTTCAATTCCTGGTAGAAAAATAAATAAATAAATAAAATGAATAAGTAAATAAAATTAAATTTAAAATGTTTGCTCTTTAGAAAATACTATTGGGCTGGAGGTTTAGCTCAGTGGTCTAAGTACTTGCCTGGTAAGCACAAAGTTCTGAGTTCAATCCGCAGTACCGATAAATAAATAAACAAGCTATAAAGAGACTGAAAAGATAAAAACTACAGCCTAGGTGAAAATCTTTTCAAACCATATAAAGGCACCATATCTAGAATAAACAAAATCCACAAGGAGCTAAGGATTAGCTCAGTGGCAGAGCATTTGTCTAGTATGCAGCAGACCCTGAGTTCTGCTTCTAGCACAAGGTAAAAACCCAAACTCAATAATAAGAAACTAGTGCAATGTTGAGAATAGGCAAAAGATATGTGGATGACAATTACTTTGAAAAGATGACCAGCTCCTTTAGTCACTAGAGAAGTGCGAATCTAAGGATCAAGAGAGAACACTACACATTTAATAGAGTGGTTTACAATTAAGAGACTGGTGGCACCAAGCATTGGGAGGATGTGAAGGAAATGGCAGCTTAACATACTATTGAGAAGCTGGACATGGTGGCGTAGACCTGTAATCACAGCACCTGGAAAGCTGAGGCAGGAGAAATGCTGCAAGTTCAAGGCTAACCGGGGCTACATAGTGAGTTCAAAGTTATCTTGAGCTACATAGTGAGACCTTGTCTCAAAAAATAAATAAATAAGTAAGTAAGTAAATAAATAAATAAATAAATAAATAAAATCAGTATACTACTGAGAACCTAAAATAGTAAAACTACTTTGAGCTGGGCGTGGTGCCTCATGCCTGTTATCCCAGCACTCGGGAGGCTGAGGCAGGAGGATTGTTGTGAGTTCGAGACCAGCCTGGGCTACAAAGTTAGCGCAAGGCCAGCCTGAACTGCATAGCGAGACCGTCTCAAAAAAAAAGACAAAAATAAATAAATAAATAAAACTACTTTGAGAAAGAGATTGACAGTTTCTTAAAATGTTAAACATATACTTTCCCTTGTTGGTCTCCATCCCGTTCCTAGGTATTAGCTCAAGAGAACTGGAAATACATGTCTATGCATGTTACTTCTACATAACATTCATAGCTGCTTTCTTTGTGATAGCCAAGAGCTGTAAATATCTCACATGGCTACCAACAGCCAAGTAGATAGTTGTAGATCCGTACAGTGTAATACTACTCATCAAGAAACACTAAACAGCTGTTAGTATAACAACATGGACGAAAGAAGCCAGGCCAAAAAAAGAGAAAATACTATATGCTTCTGTTTGTGTGAAACTTCAGACAGTGCAAAGCAATCTGTAGCAACAGAAAGTAGATGAGTGATAGCTGGGAGTTGGAGTAGAAAGAGAGGAAAAAGAGGGAGGAAATAAAGTAGTTGAGGACATTTGAGGGAGATAAATGTGCTATTCTGATAGTGGTGATGGTTTCATGGATATGCACAATAGGTCCACACTTACCACACTATACTTTAATAAGCTTGGCTTGTCAGTTGTACCTCAGTAAGACTATTGAACCTAAAAACAAGAAGATATCTGATTCAATATTAATTTTAGAGTAGAAATGAGTTCATATTTTAATTAAATTACCCATTCAACTTAATCAAAAATAAAATATAGCTGACACTATAACTAATGCAGGCTCAGAGGGCAGTAACAGAAATGTTGTTAGCTGTATTAGCAGGGCATTTCTCTATTTGTAGACTGAATGTGAAAATAGGTCCAGTGAAACTTAGGAAAAAAGCAAATTGTTAAAGCACCTATGTTTTATAATTTGCTGTAAAAGTAAATTATTGAGGAATCTCTTCTGCCCTAGGGGGTCAAAGACAAAAAGAGAGCTCATAAACACATTCCTGGACATCTGGAAAACCTTTAATGCAATTTGCCAAAACACTTGTTGAACATATATTATGTTCTACATGGTGTGTTAATTGTAACTGTGAGTGTTTAGTACCATTTTGCAGTTCATAAAACAGTCTAAGTAGGGTTACTATTTGGGGCAGGGAGAGGTTGTAAGTGGCAAAAATCAATATCAAAATGCTATTTACTATTTAACTGGTTTTCTTTGTTGTGAAAGTCCCCCTCCACTCTCATCCCAGTGAGTTATTGCTATTGCTGTTACATGAAGAGAACAAAGAAATTATTATTAGGCATTTTCCTATTTTATTTCTTTAGCCGTGATGTGACAGGCATGGTACCAGGAGCTGGGGATACCCTCAAAGAGCTCATGGTGTAATAGGAAAAACAAGAAATGAGAAACCACTACTAGATGGAGAGCAGGGCTGTGATGTGCTCAGTAGATTTACCAAGTTTGTGCGTTTGTAGTGCTCATAAGCCCCATCTCTAGGTGGACACAAACTCCCTAGTAGAGAGAATGAGGCCTTAGAGAAGCACAGAAGCTGAGACACCAGCTGCTTACTGCTCAGCACCAGTTCTGTGTGCAGCTTCATGGCCCATGGTTCAAATCCGCGCCTGAGAAGATTTCAGGGCATCGTGTCGTGGACATTTGTAGCTGCTCACAAATAATCAAAAACGCTGGTGTTCAGTGCTGAGTATCCTCATGCCACTATTCACAACAAATCCAAGCACAGGAGCACGTGCAAGGTGGTGAAGATTAGGGAATAACACATAGGACTTAGGTTTTAGAGAGTTCACTCTGACCTAACTTAACATCTTCTATTATATCAGTATAAATAGGAACAAAGAATGCAAATGAAATAAGTTTTCAAAAATGAAACCATTGAGTCTGGTCAAATTGTCTTGAGACAAATACAAGGCTAAGCAAACACAGAGAAAAACGTAAGTACAGTATTCATATTTTACCCATAGGTCCTGGCAAGGTTCTTGACTCATAGTAAGTGCTCAAAAAACAAAAAAGTGATTGTTGAATAAGTAATAGCAGCAGCATGATTCAGTATGATAGGGAATGAAATATGTCTCTTGAATTTGGGAATTAGATCATTGGTACCTTTCTTGAAGTAATTCTATTAGAATGTAATTGCCTTTTAAAATCACTGCTTAAAAAACAAAGTAAAATAACACAAAATCACTGCATATAATGTAATGTATAAACATTTACTATATATATATTTATGTTTGAGGCAAAGTCTTGCTATGTATTTACGCTGGTATAAAACTCACTAGCTAGTCCAGGCTGGCCTCAAATTCATGGCAGTCCTCTTGCCTCAGCCTCCTGCTGGTGCACCACCATGCTCAGCTCACTTTATTATATATTTAAGAAATATTCTGATACCAGGTGTCAGTAACTGCTTTCTAGTCTTATTTTTTAAAATTATTTATTCCACTGTTTTGAAACATTACATTTTCCAGAAACACCTATGTGCCTGTGTCTATGCAAACATATAATACCTTCAAATATATGTCAAGCGAGGCTGTCTTCCATCCCACCGGTTTTACACGCCCACCCCTGACAACAGGTTATCACTAACTCGTTTCTTATGTATCTTCCTAGATTTTCTTTGCATCTATTCAATCAAACACATACAGATTCTAATTGTTACACATTTGAGTGCAGCATTCTGCATTTCAGTTTTCATACTGTTATCTTAAGAGATCTTTCCAGATCAATAGAAAGCTTCCTCATTAATGTTTACTGCTACATACCTTTATGTAATCTGTGTGTGTCATAGTTCATTTAACCTGGCCCCAGTTGATGGCCATCTATATTGCTTCCAAACAGTTGAGTGGTAAGTAACCTCTATGTGTATACTTTTCACATATATATAAATGTCCAGAAGGCCAGACCAAACACCTGTAATCCCAGCACTCTGAGAGGCAGAGACAGGAGGATCACAAATTCAGGCCCAGCCTGGGCAACACCATGACTCAGCAAGACCTTGTCTTAACATCAAAATTTGAAAAATTTTGGGTGCAACTCAAGTATGAAGGCCCTGAGTTCAGTGCCCTGGGTTCAATCCCCAATACCAAAAAAAAAAAAAAAAATTTTTTTTAAAGAAGGGGAGGGGAGAAGAAGGGAGCGATGTGAACCTAAGGTACCCAGGCTGTTCTGCAATCAGAGTGCACACTGACCGCCCCTCCCCTGCGGGAGCCCCTGCTGAAATCAAAGGGGGAAACACCCCGTCCCCTTCCACTACCCACCCCCTGCACAGCACAGTGGTGCTGGGATTTTTCCTCCATACTGGTTTCTGGGGATGGGAGTGTATAACAGTATTATCTGTGCTACTAGTTTAAAATACTCCCCCTGCTTTATAATTTTACTTTTAGTGTTTTTAAGGAATAGTTTGAGAGATGATTCATATAACACATTTATCCCATTAAATAGCTTTTAGTATTCTTACTGTTTAGATCTAAAACGTACCCCCCAGCTCTCATAGACTGAGAGGCAGGGCTTTCAGAGTGTGCTAGAATCTTGGGGGTGTGATACCCATCAGTGGGTTCACCATGAACAAGCTCAGCTGTGAATGTGCCCCTAGGAGGTGGGGCCTGGTTGGAAGTGGGCCACTGGTGATGCGACCCCGAAGGATTTACCTCCCTCTCTGGCTCCTTCACCTTTACTTCCTGGCCACGCTATAAGCAACTTTGCTGTGCTCTGCTCCTCTGCCAAACCTTTGTCTTGGTGTCACCAACCAGGGGCTGTCATCATGAGCCAGAATGAGCCTTTGGACTCGTTGCATAGGGACCTGGTCATGCCATTAGACCTGGTTTTACTTCCTCCTACCAATTTGTGTACACGTCACTTCATTTCATTTCCTTCCAGAGTATCTTAGATAGAACCTTTTGTACAATATTGAATAGAAATGCCAAGAACAGACGTCTGATCTTCATTCAGACCGTTCTTTTCATCTTAAAGCATGTAGTGTTTTACCACTCAGTGTCCTGTTAGCAGTGGCTTGTTGTGGATGGTTTTTATCAAGGTGAGAACAATCCTCTCTATTCCTGAGTTTCGTGTGAACTTCTATCATAATACAGAGTTGAATTTTTCAAGTTCTTTATCCATTTCTATTGAGATGATCTTGTGTTTTTATCCTAATTACATTGATAAATGTTCATATGTGAAACAACCTTAGATTCCTGGTGTGAATCTCAGTTGGTCATGAGACATATAAGCCTTTTCATGTGCTGCTAGATTTTATTTGCTGGTATTTTGCTGAGCTTTTTTTATTCATAAGTTTTATAAACTGTACTCTATAGCTTGCTTCTCTTTTGAAATCTTTTCCTGGTTTTGATATCAGGATAATGTTGACCACATAAGATGTTCTGTTCTCTCCTACTTTTTGGAAGAGTTTGTGAAGGAATGTTACTACTTCATTAATACTAGAGTTCTCTAATGAAGTCTTCTGAGCCTTGGTTTTTCTTTGATGAGAGTTGAGGATTTTGTGGGTTTTTTTTTTTTTAACGAATTCAGTCTCTTGTTATAAGTATATTTGGACTTTATATCTCTTCTTGAAACAGTTCTGAATCTGCTCTAGAAATTTGTCCAAGTCTGCTTATCTAATTGAAATTATCTAGGTTGATGGCTATATGAGTTTGTCAGGGCTGCCATAACAACACTGATAAAATTTTTCTTTTCTCACAGTCTGAGAGGCTGGAGGTCAAATCTGAGATGTTGTCAGGGTGGTACCTTCTCGGTATGTCCCACGTGACCTTATGTGTATGTGGGATCGCTTCCTCTTGTAAGGACATTAGTCATGTTGGGTCAGATCCTACCCAGTGGCCTCCTGTCACTTTGATTACTTCCTGAAGGACCCTATCTCTGGGTCCAGTCCCATCCCAAAGCTCTGGGGTGTAGGCTCTCAGCACATGAACTCTGGGGAGGTCCAGTTCAGACCATAATAATGGGACAGCATTCACTTACAGGTCTTTTTTCTTTAGGGTTGCTGGTAATGCCCTCCACTTTCATTCTTAATTTTAGTAACTTGTATCTCTCTCTTTCTCTATCTCCCCCTTCCTCTATCATTCTAGGATTAAAGAAAGAATAGAATTTAACATGTACCACTCAAAGAACAAACTTTTAGCTTGTCGATTTTCACAGTTGTTTCTTAATTCATTTCTGCTTGCTTTGGATTCAGCTTGCTCTTCTGTTTTGAGGTCTGTCTTCTTTTATTAATATAGGTACCTACGGCTGTGCACTTCCCTCTAGGTCCAGGTGGCCCTTCACGTTCACCAGTCACACATCCATAGGCTCCACATCTGCATGTTCTGCATCCACAGATTCAACCAGCTGCTGAACAAAAATATTTGGAAAAAGCCAGGCGTAGTGGCTCAGCTTGTAATCCCAGCACTTGGGAGGCTGAAGCAAAAGAGTTGCCATGAGTTGGAAGCCAGCCTGCACTGCATAGTGAGGCCTTGTCTTAAAAAAAGGAAAAAAATTTTTTAAAAGTAATTTTTTTAAAAAAAGAAAAACATATTCGTACTGAACATGTACAGACATTTTTCTTGTCATTGGTTTCTGGACAATAGGGTTTAACAACTATTTACATTGTATTACATTGCTTTATACTGAATTATAAGTAATCTAGAGATGATTTATGTAAGGGAGGATGTGTGCAAGTTTGTACAAACTACTCCATTTTTTATAAGAGAATTAAACATCTGCAGATTTTGATTTCTACTAGGGTCCTGGAGCCACTTTCCCACAGATAATGAGGGATGACTCATTAGATGTCTTTAGAATCATCCCATAGGTTGTCTTTAATTTTAATTGACCTTGAAATAATATGTAATTTTCTTTGTGCAACTTTACTTTTTTTTATACCTAATTATCTCGATAAAGTATGTTGAATGGGTTATCTTCATTGCTGATTTGAGCTGGTTTTTTTATACTCAATTCTAATGCATATTCACATCTATTTCTTGCTCTCTTTTGTGTACCATTATTTTGTTTGTATACTAATGTACCAATACCACAGTGTTTTATTCAGGGGGACTTTTAAACATATCTTTTTTTTTTTTTTTTTTTTGTACTAGGGATTGAACTCACGACCTTGCACTTGCCAGGCAGGCACTTGTGCCACTGAGCTAAACCCCCAGCCCAAAACATAATATATATCATCATTTAAACCTCTCTTCTTTTCTCATACTTCTCAGAATATTTTTAGCTATTCTTGTCTATATATTTCTGTATATCAACATTATATGGTTGTCTAGTTAAAACATTCTAATAATCCTAATAGCCATTTTAATAATATCTAAAGCTATTGGTTTATTTTCTTAGGATCACATTAAATTTATAAATTAATAAGCCAATTGGCATCTTTTTAACATTCAAGTATTCTCATTCAGAACATTATGTTTCTTGACATTTGTTCAGGTCTATTTTCATGATCTTCAGAAATATTTTTTCTTTTATAAAATTTTTAACATGAAATTTTCAAACATAGGAAAATGGAATAATATAATGAACCACCACCATGGATCTGCTACCTAGCTGCAATATGACCAATTACCAACACATGGTGATTATTATTTAATATGACTTATTCCATCAATACTTATTTACTTTAAAGAGAATAAAACCAAATAAAGCCAATCAAAACAAAACAATGAAAGCAATACAAGACTTCAAAACAAGATAACAGGAAATC
Source organism: Hydrochoerus hydrochaeris (assembly GCA_004027455.1). Taxonomy (NCBI): domain Eukaryota; kingdom Metazoa; phylum Chordata; class Mammalia; order Rodentia; family Hydrochaeridae; genus Hydrochoerus; species Hydrochoerus hydrochaeris. The sequence continues at coordinate 690,848 of PVLA01000108.1, forward strand.
AACAGTGGCTACTGTATTGCTTCTTGTTATCGTCACAGTAGCTGCACATACCATCAGACATAATAAAACCAATCAAAACAGAACAATGAAAGTGATACATCGGAGCTGGGGATTTAGCTCAGCGGCATAAGCACCTGCCTTGCAAGCACACAGTCGTGAATTTGATCCCCAGTACTAATAAAAAAAAAAAAAAGTTAAAAAAAAAAAGACAGCGATACAAAACTTCAAAACAAGATAATAGGAAATCAAAGGACCAGGGATATAGCTCAGCAGCACAAGCATCTATCTGGCAAGTATGAGGTTGTGAGTTTGATCCCTGGTACCAAAAAAAAAAAAAATTTTATTTATATCTATATATATAATCAACATCCATTAATATTTAAAACAAATCCTAAATATTGTGTTTAAAATAATACAAAGTTTTCTTATGTAGTCCTATACATTTCTTATTAAGCTTACCCATAAGCATTTTATTCAAATATGGGTTATTGTTTATTTACACATGAAAACATTTCTATGTATTCATCTTATGACTTTATATTATTTTTTAAAATATTTGTCCCCATTTGAATTCATTGATTTGAACAATAAAGTAAATTACCATTCTTCAAAATTTGTCAGAGACTTGCTTGTGTGTTTCCTGCACTGTTTTTTAGGAATATGCTAAAATTGCAGCTGTAAACTAGTTAGTAAGTTATCAATCTTTTCCAAACAATGTGGGATCATGGCCTGAAACATAATGACCAACCTGTGTAGTGGCCCAGCCAATTTACCTGGGGTCTCTGTCCTCGAAGGCAGTGGAAGATGTGAGAACCCTGGGCTGTCTTCAGTTTGCGGCAGCTCTGTGTTGTGTGTCTTTTTGCTCGCTCCTGTGTTCCCAGTGGACCTGAGCATCTCCCCAGTGATTCGGTTAGGCTCTGAGAGTAACTATTTCAAACCAACAGGGACCATTTCATTCTTGTGTATTCTTATGAGCAACACTGATTTGATGAATCAGAGATCCAGTTATGGTATAAAAAATAATTCTTTAGATAACTTCTAAATAGCACCATGATATTGCTCTTTAGAATGCTGTGTTTTCAGACTCTCAGAGTTCAGACAGACCCTTTGGAACCAGGGATTGAACTCATGATCTCACGCTGGCAAGGCAGGTGCTTACACCACTGAGCTAAAGACTCAGCCCGGACAGACCCTTTGAACACTTTCCTGTCATTAACGGATCCAGCTGTTGTGCCAGAGCAAATTCAGGGACTTGGGGTCCCTTATTAAGTAAGGAAAACATCTGGCTTGAGGTGTATGTGTGCACACATCACATGCACAGTACTAGGGCTTAAACCCTGGACCTTGCACGTGCTAGGAAAGCATGCCCTACCACTGAGCCTCCTCCCAGCACTTTCTGTTTTCATTTTAAGACATGGTGTCACTAAGTTGCCCAGGCTAGGCTTGAATTTGTGATCTTCCTGCCTCAGCCTCCTAAGTAGCTGGGATTACACGGCGTGTACCACTATGTCTGTCTTGGCTTGAGTCTTTGTGCCGTAGCCTACCTCTGAAGTAATGTGTGATTTTTCTGTGCTGCATTATTTTCTGAAACCAATGTACCTAGTACAGTGATACATTAATTCTAGTTCTTTAAAAGAATCAAAGCAACCTTCAAAAAAATTTTTTCTCCTAGATTGCAATGAGTTCGTTGGAATGGTACTTCTAGAATTAAAAGTTCATGGAGATAAACATGTCTCATTAAAATATGGTTTTGGAGGGACATAGGGAGAGTTTTGATGTGGAACATGATGACAGGTCAGTTGACCTTAGGGGAATCTTTTTTTTTTTTTTTTTTGCGGTACTGAGGATTGAACTCATGACCTCGCGCTTGCCAGGTAGGTGCTTATGCCGCTGAGCTAAATCCCCAGCCCTATCACTTGACTTTGACTAAGGTAATGACTACTGCTACCTACCAGAGTAATACTGTCTTCTCAGAGTTGTTACAGGGACTGAGTGAATTAATGCATGTGACGTACTTAGAATGGCACCCAGCACATGGTAACTTCCAGTGAGTGTTAAATAAACAGTTAAACCTGAATACAGAGAGGTGGACCTTTCTACAATATCAGACTAGTTTAAGTAAAGAACTGAAATCTTAAACACATGCTTTTTCTTAGCTCACCTTTACTGAGTGAACTTCTCTCTCACATCCACAATGATGTTGCTCATTGAAATAATCTCTCTCTTTCTAAGACTCACCGGTTCTCAGTCCAGCTAATTCTGCAGTCAACTTAAGTGGTGCTCAGGACCTGACACGGAATAAGAATATTGTGAAACCACTGGCTTTATCTTTGCAGACCGTAGGGAAGACTTTTGCCACAGGTGATATTCCTTTCTTACATTGCTTGGGGAAATATATCATTTGTGAGAGACATCCGTGACATCTGTCATCACATAATACTGTACAAAGTCTTGTGTTCTCTCTGTACCACACCAAAGAGTCAAAATCACATTTGCAACACCCAAGAGACACTGCAACTGGGTCTGTTCACAAAACATTTCTTGGGCACCTGCTGTGACTAACACTACAAAACAAACAGGAAATGGTTAGGAGTTTAGGCTATAAAAACAAATGTCCCAAAACCAATATTTAGGATATAAAAACAAGGTATAGCGCAAATAAGGATCCCAGGAGTCCTGGCAATCTGCTGGGGGAGGTGGGCCTGTAACATGGCACCTTCATTCCCCCCAATTCAGGGAGTAAGCAGGGCTGAGTTTGGGGAGGAGTTTGGTCTTAAGCAGTAATGTGACAGGCACTAAGCAGAAGAGTGGAGGAAAGGCATTTAAAATTCAAGCAGGAGAAAAGTTTAACAGGAAAGGGAGGAGAGGGAAGGAAAATAAGAGCATAGCATGTGCAAGGACTCCCTGCAGTCTGGACTCATTAGAACCATGAAACCTCCAACACAGGGAGTAGCAGATGAGCAAGCAGTGAGCAAGGGAAGAGTCGTGGGTGGCCGAGCTAAGAAGCCTGGGTTTTACTCTGTGACTTGCGGGGTGGAAAAGGGATGACAGTGGTCTGGTTTGGCAGCGATGCATATGAATCCAAGCGGGGGGGGGGGAGCTAGCCGGAGGTCATTTCAGTAGTCTGAGTGAGAAATGATGAAGTGCTTGGCCAGAGGAATACGTTAGAGAGGAAGAAACAAACTGCAGCTACCTGAGAAGTAAAATCAACAGGAACTGATTGATTCATGGGAATGGGAAGGAGAAGGGGTCTCAGTGGATGTTCGTCTAGCTGGGTAACAGTGTCATCACCTGAGACAGGGACTGTAGTCAGAGGAGCAGGCTCCCTAGGAGATTGTGTACACAGTGAGTCTGGGTTATCCCTGAGACATCCATGGAGCTGTTCACAATCATTTATTTCACCATCGTGGGAAATCAGGACTGGTTAGAGCTGAGCCACCACCTTATAATTAACTCATCAGGGTAAATACAGTTAGCCCGGGAGAGACATCCAGGGTTTAGGGCCAGGGATTTAGCTGAGTGGCACAAGTGCCTGCCTGACAAGTGTGAGGTGGTGAATTCGATCCCCAATACCAAAAGAAAAATCCAGTGTTTAAGAAGAAGAAACAGACACTGAAGGGTGAGGAGAAAGGAAGCCTATCCTTTTTTTTTTTTTTTTTTTGAAACTTCTCATTAGGGATCATAATTTATGCACCCACCTTTGTTCTTACTCAGCCCAATTGCTCTTGCAGGACCCACCTCTGCAGAGTTGGATTACAGACTTGAACAAACTGGATTCAATTTTTACAGCATTAAAAAAGTCAATGAAGTAATGTCAGTAAGCATCTTGGTTAATAAAGCCATCAGCTGAGAGGCTGATCAACTTCATAATGCAAGGATTAGATTGACAATTCTTTAATTCACTGATCACTATTAATATCATTTTAAAAACTGGTCATAATGTGGCTCCTGGAAAGAGTGTGCAACAGTACCCAGGAGAATCTTTTGCTAGGAAAAAAAAAGAATGAATTTGGTCAAGCCTCTCTATCTGTTTACTAGAAATATACAGGACAAAAGAACATTAACTGATACCTTAAGTTATCCAATAAGCAAAATCCAGGAAATGGAATATTCTGCCAAGTTTGCAGAGTGAAAAAAAACTAGTTGCCAGAAAAAAGAAGGGAAACCCTATAGATTAAAAGAAGTTTAAGGGATATATCAACTATATTCAGATGTGTGAATCTTTTTGAATCTCAATTTGAAAAAAAAAAAAACCTGCTATAAAAATCATTCTGGAACAAATGAGAAAAACAAATACTCATGGGATAATTACTGATACTGGCTATTAATCAGTGTTAATTTTAGGTGTAGTAATGACACATTAGAGTTACAGTCTTGGAAAAAATCTTAACACATATAGAAGTATTTATGGATGAAGTTATATGATAAACAAGTTTGCTTCAAAATACTGCAGAGCATGTGGGGGGGGTGGGTAAGGGAAAGAGGTGCAAGGCACAGGAGAAGCAAAATAGGCTGAGACACAGTAAAGTTGCATGGTGGGCAGATAGAAGTTTATTGTGCTGTTCTCTCTCCTTTTTTATATATTTGAAATTTTTCCATTATGCAGTGTTAAAATAATAGTTTTCCCCCATCCCACCCGCTACCTCCAGAGACTCCACTGGGAATCCTTCTGGTACCAGGCATGGTGGTGCACGCCTGTAATCCCAGCACTTGGGAGGGTGCTCGAAGATTGGGAGTGGAAGCCCAGCCTGGGCCACAGAGTCAGTTCACCGCTTTCTGCAAAGCCACCACTGTCTGATCAACCTCACACTTGAGGATTCAAGGAAATCTCACTGATGGGACTCAAGCCAGTCACATAACCCAGCGTGGACTACACAGCAAGACCTTGATTCAAAAAAGCTGAAGGGAAAAGAAAATGATTCTGAAAGATCTCTTGAACTGTTAAAAATGCCGGAAACATTTTCTTAATTGACGTACGCATCATCTAACTATTATGAAGGCGAGGCTCATTGCTGTTGGCACTGTGTGACTGGACTGAGTCCTGTCTGTGATGTTTCCTGGAATCCTCAGGTGTGAGGTTTTTCGGAAGGTGGCAGCCTCACAGAAGGCAGTGTTCACCCAGCCTCTGTTGTGAGCAGCTTCTCTCCTGTCCTGCAGATGCTGCGAATGCTAACAGCAGCCACGGAGGGAAGACTACCGCATCCAGCTTCACCCCGGCCCTCCCGGGAAGCTACTCCTTGTCACCGCGGCCTAGTTATGCATCTGTAGACCAAGGTACAGTACCCACTGGAGTTCATTATGCTAGCAGCACTGCAGATTGTTGAGTGACCTGACACACTCTGGCATTTTCTCTTTGCTCGTTATACAGTGTCTTGAAAGTTTATGATTAGCCTGAGCAGTAATATTTAAATATCTTGGTGGTTTTGCATGGAAGAGCCTAACTGGGTAGTAAATGTTGAAACAAATGGATGAGAAAACATCTTTAAAAGCCTTGGATTTGGCTGACCAGTGTACAGAACTCAGTATCCCTCTTTGCATGTTATACCTCTGGGCGTAACACTTTCCTACAACTTCCTAGGGTTGTCATAGCATCAAATGAAACAATCTGAATAACTGTAAAACAGCATGCTGATTTTTAGGCATCGTTAGTGTAGTGTTGGATGGGTCAGTGGGGCTTTTTCTAACTTTGTCATTACCTCTAGAAGAGTCCATTAGATCTTCTGGGTAAATCAAAGTAAAGGTCCTGTGTCACTTTGGCACTTGTTTTTCTTCCACATTTTGGAGGGCAAGTACATCTTTCTTTTTGTCTTCAGCTACCATGTTCATTTCCGGGCCACCAAAGAAACGACACCGGGGATGGTATCCTGGCTCACCTGTCCCCCAACCTGGTTTAGTTGTACCTGTTCCTACCATTCGCCCTCTTTCAAGAACTGGTAAGACTTTAACAGAAGATAGGTTTTAAAGGTTTTGTTTGTTTGTTCGTTTGTTTGTTTTTTAATTAGTAAGGATATATTGTAGTCGTGTTCTTTCCCTGAACCCTTGAAAGTAAATTTCCTTCCTTGCACCCAAAATTATGTAAGGCTATTGACAGGAGCTAATATTTTGTCCCCGGCACCTCTCCCTTCTCTCCATGCACGTGTGGTTCACAACTGTTCGGCCTTAGGCACGGTCTTAATCCACAGCGTTAGGAAACCATTCAGGGACACAAGTGGACTTGCTTTGTTGGTAATGGCATTACTGGCTCTTTGTATGACCTGTGCTTATTTGGCCTGTGTAGTTCTGTTTATGGCTAGAATCTGCAGGACCACCTGGCTCTCCTTCCTGCTAGCCAAACTGTGGCTGTTTGAACCCATGGTTAAACAAACAGTCGTCTACCTTTTACTAAATATACCACTCCTAAGACACAGGTGGGATTCTTTAAAAACTTAAGTTTGCATAAATAAATAATTGTAAAGATGGTGGAGATCTTACTTACATAAAGAATTATGCCAGTGTGTTCACGATAGTCGTCTCTAGGTGAGATTGATCAGTGATGAAGCTCTCCCTTTCCATACTTGTCTGTACTTTTCAAAGTTTATACAGTGAGCAAATATACTTTTTCACAACCTGGGGAATGGAGAGAAAAATTCCAAACAAGACCCTAAAGATTATGTGTGGAAAAAAGAACTAGAACTAGCATGAAAATTATAAAATGCCAATGGTAGTTATCTCTCAAGGGTATAAGCGTAGTTGGTTTTCTTCTTTCTTTTGTTTTTCTTACTCCTAATTTTATGTAATAGACCTTAACTACTTTTTCTTTAAAAACCACAAAACCATTAGATTTATAAAACTTCTGTAGCCACTAGATCAAAGCCACATTGTTTTTCATTATATTTCCTTCAGTTTCCATGTCGAATTCTTCTTGTTAAACAACCTTTTTTTTTCTTTTTTTCAGAGCCCGTTTTATCTGCCCCAGTTCCACAGACCCCATTAACTGGAATTTTACAACCTCGGCCCATTCCTGCAGGGGAAACTGTAATTGTTCCTGAAAACCTGCTGAGTAACTCAGGAGTCAGACCAGTAATCCTGATAGGTAAGGCAAAGGAATGCCAAGGTGCCTGTGTTCTCTGGAATCTAAGAATGCTTCTCCCTGTCACTGTGCATTCATGCATATATTCATTTATACTTCTATCGATTCTTTGAGCTTTTACTGGTCAGCGCCTTCATGCTGTATTAAACATATGATTAGAAGCCAAAAATAAGGTAAAAGTCTCCTTGCCCTCAAGGAGCACTGGTTTGTGGGGGCATCTGACCCCTCACTAGTGCTGGGAATGGCAAATGACCTTTACCGCATACTGGGACAGATGGAGATCGGGGAGCTGGCAGCGGTCACAGCCAAGAGCTCCAGTAACTCAGAAGAGAGAAGACTATTTCTGCCTGGAGAGCTCGAGCAGATTTCTCAAAAGTGTCCAAGGCAGATCCCAAAGTTGCTAAGAGTAGACAGGAGGGGGAGGGGGACATTCCAGTCAAGGAGCCAAACCACAGGGCAAAGAAACCAGCTAAACCAGCTACAAACCTCACCGGAGGGCACCCGGAAGCCCCACAGATGGAGGTCGGAACCAGGGGAAGCACCTTCGCATCAGGGTCCCTGGGGTCTGTGTCCTTCCAGGCCACCTGACAGTGGAGGGACAGAAATGCAGAGGCCCCGAGACTGCAGAACTAATGGAGTGCATTCCATAGCCACTCTGAAAGTGGCCTCAGCTGGGGCTCACCTAGGCCAAAGGAGACTCTGCTTTCCCAGGATAGAATAGGGACGGCCTGACTACATGAGGGTGTTGTCCATTCTCAAGGTTGGCCTGAGTTCACTAACTTGTTGTCGTTTCAAACTCTGTCCTTGTCACTGATCCTAGATCTGTAAGCATTGTGGGAATCCTAGCTGTTCAAATCCCACATGGCTTAGGAAGTAATTTCTAAACCTTAGCATAGTCAGCTAAGCCTTGGAAAGATGCCTAAAACAAGGGATTCTTTGGTGCCTGGGGGATCTTGTAGCAATTCCAATTTTCTTTTTGAAAGCTTTTCAGAGGATCTGTCCTGTCCATCAGACCACCAGAACAGAGTTTTTTCAACATAGTTGTATCTTATCTACTTTTAAGATGATCTGAGGCTATTTACTGACATTCAAGAAGAAAACCTAACAAAAATCACTCAGATAACAAAAGGAGTAGGAGCCCTGCATGGTGTTGCGTGCATCAGGAGAATGGCCCTGAGTTCAAGGCCAGCCTCGGCTACACAGTGAGCCCCTGTCAAAAAGAAAGAAAAGAAAAAGAGAGAAAGAAAGCAGGAATCTCCAAGCACTGTAACTGGCAGATTTTTGCTGTCCATCACTGAGTTATGCTCAAAAGATTTTCCCCCAAAACCTCAGGAAGTGAAACATGTTACTATGGTTTGTTTACTTTCTCATCTCAAAAGAAACATGGTCAGGAGTTTTAGCAGAAGATATTTTATCATCACCGTTTTATAAAGGGTCCAGAAACATTTTGCAAACTTGTCAGTTTTCTATAGCAGCAGTATAATAATAACAGGTCCCTCCTGTGGGAAATGGAACCATGACTTGAATATTTTGCTTCATGTTCATCTGCTTTGATAAAGAGGTGGAATTTGGAGCATCCAGGAGAATCACAGAGGCTGAGTGTATTTGAACTATTGGCTTGTTTGCTTTGGTAGCTGTCTCATAGGGCAGGGAATTTTGTTAAGTATCTTCGCTCCTCATCCAGCACATATACCCAGTTAGAGCTCAGAAGGAGATGTTGCATTTACTGACCCGCTTCTGTTGGGGCAGGCTATGGCACTTTACCCTATTTCTATGGAAATGTCGGTGACATTGTTGTGAGTCCACTGCTGGTGAATTGCTACAAGATACCCCAGTTGGAAAACAAAGATTTGGAACAATTAGGGTTGACTGGCAGCCAACTCCTGAGTGTGGAAAATATGATCCTTCTGACGATACAGTATCTTGTGCGGCTTGGTAAGTTATTTTCAAAAGATCATTTGCTGGTGACTGTTTTTATTCTTTTTGGTAGAGTGCTGGTTCCTTTTTCTCATGTTCATCCACCTGCCTATCTGGTTTCCTTCTGGCTTCTAGCATTGTCCTTTGACCCTGTCTTCTGTGGCTTTTCGCTTTTCTCTCTTCCCTGACTCCTTTCCTTTGGGTCCTGACAGAGACAAACTGCTCCCCCTAGCGTCCTCCAGTCTCCGGAGCAGCCACTGCAGACAGGACGTGGACCGCAGGGAACCTTTCTCGGGAGGCCGGGCGGGCACCCTCCCAAAAGCTCAGCTATACAAGCATGGCCATTGTTTTAGACAGTTTTCTGATTATCCTTTTTATTTTGTCTGCTAACTCTACACCCATTTTTTTTCTTCTGCTACACCCCTTTCATGTAGCCCCAAGTTTTCCTTCAATTAGGGGGTAACCATGGGCTTCTCTGGAAGGTTCTCTAAGCGTTAGGTAAGGGGGCTGCGTAGGTCATGAACCCTTTGCTTTCCATACTGCTGTACCCCTGGAGCCCCACAGTGGGTCCCTGCATGCAGGTGTCCTGACAATACTGTTGTTGTTCAGCAGCATTTGCATTGAAATGTCCTTTATTTTGCAAACCTCAGCAAGCCATTGAATATGCAGCCTAATTATACACGCACTCCAGGAATCAAGCCACTGATTTACTTAGAAAAATGTTTGAGATGTAAAATTGCATATAAATAATTTTGTATGTACTCATGATTTTTTTTTAGTGTTAGAAGAAAAAAAGACTGATGTTAAAATAATAATAATAATAACAACAACAACATTGGGATAAAACACCATTTTATCCCAATGTTGTGTTTTCCTGGCACAAAAGTTTCAGGAAGCCAGGTTCAGCCTTTGTAGCATAGGGCAGACACCTGGCTAGAAATGTCATTTCCCAGAGAAGCAAGTGACATGGGCTCCTCTTTGACAAGGGCTTTGGAGTGGGCAAGATTTTCTATGAGAACCTCTCCCATGGTAAACCTAGTACCTGCAGATCGTGCTTATTAGAAGGTAATAAAAGTATAAAAACAAAACGAAAAAGGGGGCCAGGGGTTTAGCTCAGCGGCATAAGTGCCTGTGTGGCAAACGAGAGGTTGTAAATTCAATCCCCGGAACAACAACAACAAAAAATTATAAAAACACCTGGCTTTACAATTCATTTGGTGTTGTGATTCTAATTTGCTATATACTGGACTGGGGATGATGTTCTAACCCTAAAAGTAGTTTCTAGATGTACCCAAAATGAGTTAATAGTAATAATAATAATAATAATTCATAGACTAAGCCATTTACTCTATTTTTTTTTTTTTGCCTTTAGCACAAAAATCCCAGGATCTATGACTGAGCTTTTTTTTTTTATTTTTTATTTTGAGAGATAGAGTCTTGTTGAATTCCCCATGTGGCCTCAGCCTCCTGAACCACTGGAATTAGTCACTGTATCATTTTTTTCAGCCTTAGTAATGTTTTAAGAAACCACAGTCTAGGGCTGGGGATTTAGCTCACTGGTATAAGTGCCTGCCTTACAAGCAAAGAGTCGTGAGTTCAATCCCCCGTACCAAAAAAAAAAAGAAAAGAAACCACAGTCCAAGTTAATTAAATAAACCACATGGTCAAAATAAATTGCCTTTCCTTAAATGACTAGAAGCTCTTAGAAAATTTCAGTTTAATTACAGAAGACACCTCTGCCCACAGGATCAGTTCTCTCCAAAGTTTTATTCCCACTCAGTTGGGTCTCTCATCATCCAACATGAATAGCTATTTCTTCCTGTCTTCCTTTCCATCTGTCTTTCTTTTGTTCACTTTTTTTAAACTGGGGATTGAATCCAAGCCTTTGCACTGATTACATCCACAACCCTTTATATTTTTAATTCCAAGATAGGTTTTAATAAGTCACTGAGTTGCCCCAGATGGGCTTGAACTTGTGATCCTCCTGCCTCAGTCTCCCAGAGTGCTAGGACTGATGTGCACCCCCATGCCTGGCTCTCTTTCTTTTTTGACCTAAACTTTGTACATTGGGATTTCCTTGCTCTTCAGCTAACTGTTCAGGAGTCCTCAAAAACAAAAACAAAAATTTTTGCCTTCAAAGATTTTCAGAGCAACGAGAATAAATGTAATTTACATTTTTTAAAAGTTCAAACTTCTAGAAAGATGGTGCCAACTCTTTAGTGGCCCAGATACATAGTGGTAATGAGGTAAAAGAAAAGCAAGATTCTTTAGGACAGGCCTTTCCACTGCAATCACTTTTTGAGATTTTTGTCTGCTATTTCACAATCTTGAAAATCTTTTGAAGTAGATAACAAAATCAGCAAACCCAGACCTGGCTGGAAGGCTCTGGGTCTGTTGGAACCTTGCCCTTTCCTGTTAAGCTTCCTCTATCTGAAAAGCTGAGAGAACTGACATCTGAACTTCACTGAGTTCCAAAGATCAGTACGTGAAGGAAAAATTACAACCATCAGGCCTGCAGAAAGGGAGGAAAGGCGCCTGTCTTCCGCTGGAAGGCCCAAGGGTGAGCAGTGATGTCCACCAGCAAAAGCAAGGTGTCCTGCTCTTAGAGAGCTCTTCCCTCATTTAACTCAGAGTGTTTTCCCACCTCCATTTGCAATTCCTAACAGTAATTCAGTCAGAACTCTCCAAAAGTAAGGTTTAATGTAACAGAGAATGCTGAGAGTATGTTGGATAATTTTATTTTCCCAGAATGTCTTTATGTTTTGGGTGAGTTATGCTCCTTAATGGAATACCTTAGTCCTGGTTTGAAATGGGTCTTAGTGTCACATGTGTGAACTAGGCCTGTGAGCCTTCAGGTTGTCAGCGAGAGGGACCATGGGGAAGTGGAGACAAGGCCACCTGCTCTGAGCTATCACATGTTATGATGAAAGGAAACTTTAGCTCCTCACCTTCCTATCTTTGGGAAGCACCAACCAACCACTTTGAGCTCACTAACTGTGCCTTGCAAGCAGTGACAGCGATGCCAATTTGATACAGCTGAATGGGGATTGGAGTCTTGTGCTGCCCAGAACACTGGGGAAAAACCCCCAGCACCCACCATTGTGTCCCACTGGATAGCAGTGGGGTGCACGTAGGGACACACTTGATATAAGCACTACTGATTTCTTGCTGTTTTGGTGTGGAGAAGAGAAACATGGCCGGAAGGATTCCATTCTGCTAACTCTTCCTGGCCCCCAACCAAGCCTGGAAAAGCTATGTTCCTTTATTGATTTATCTGTGAAAGTTATAATATTTTATTTAATTTTATTTATCTTAAAAACATTTCTAAACCCCTCATTTTCTTACTTTCCCAGAAAAAAAAAAATGAGCAGGGCCATGAGGCCACTTAAGTCCCATTAGAAGAAGGAATGACCGATTGATTGATTTCTCAAGGTACCAGAGAAAAGCCCCGTTCCTTATCTCAGTTCTTTCGTATGGGGATTTTTGCCCAGGGTCCCGAGGCCAAGGCTCATCTCAGGAATCTATGTCTGTTGACAGGAGCTCAAGTTTCAAATCTCAGATTCACACAGCAGAAGGAATGACAGGGTAGCAGGAAATGAATGTATCTCACTGGTTTTAATTGAAAGCAAATGTAGACATCTTGGATGTCTACAAAGGTAGCCATACATGGATGTGCTTATCTTGTTTTAAAGACTGGTTGAGTTTCTAACAAGAAACACAAAATCCCCTTAGCTCCATGGTTCAACAGTGTAAACTTTTCTCCATGGCTAAGAAAAGGCCAAATGTCTATTTTTTTTTTTTTGAGACACTAAATTGCCCAGGCTGTGTTTGAATTTGTGATCCTCCTGCCTCAGCCTGTCAGACTGCTGATATTATAGGTGTGTACTGTCACATCCAAATACCATATGTAATGGTCCAGAGTACTGAGGAATAACTAGCTGAAGAAAGCATTCTGTATCTGGAGAAAGTGTGGGGATGTCTAATATATGAATTGGTAGTGAAAACTAGTATTCATGAAGACACTATTTTCAAAGTTAGATATAGATACAACATATTAAAGTATTTTTCAGGGTAGCAATGAATAAAACAAGAAATGACTGAAACTTTAAATGACTAACTACAGGTGGGCTGGGGATTTAACTCAGTGGCATAAACGCCTGCCTTGCAAGCGTGTGGTCATGAGTTCAATTCCTGGTACCAAAAAAAAAAAAAATGACTATAGGAGGGGCCAGAGATTTAGCTCAATGGCATAAGCACCTGACTTGCAAGCACATGGTCGTGAGTTCAATCCCCAGTACCAAAACAAACAACAAACAAACAAACAAACAAAATATATATATATATATATATATATATATATATATATATATATATATATATCTATCTATCTATCTATCTACAGGAGTAGTTCAGCTTTGTATTTTACTAGTCATCAACAGCATCAATGCCATGTTACTAGGTTCAGAAACCTGCTACCTGGCTGGGCATGATGCCACATCCTCAAATCACAAGTTCAAGCCCAGCATGGGCAATTTAGCAACTCAATGAGAACTTGTCTCAAAAGGATTTTTTAAAAAGACATGGGGATGTAGCTCAGTGTGAAGCTGAGGGCTCAGTTCCCAGTTCCTGAAGTGACCATCTCCCGGAACGGATATATTCTTTCTCCGTCTCTCTGTTTCTATCTCTGTCTCTCTATCTCTGAGATCCTCTTTAAAGGGATCTGGAATGGAGTAAAGAAGAACAGAAAGAAGCTTGATTTTTTTAAAAAACAAGACCAAGAGAGACTAGAGAAAGAAATGTCACCTGGAGTGTTTAGCAGGGTTTCTGTCCTTGGACCTAAACACAGGGAAAGCACTTACTTAACAGTTGGAGTGTGGGGGTCGGGGTGGGATGGGGGTCAGAGAACTGCAGGACGGAGGCTGATGTCTTTCCCTGTGGTGTTTGAAAATTCTGGTTGCAATTCTCTTCAATGTAGGTCCTGATCAGATTCCTCTCAGGGAAGAATTCGAGCAGATTATGCTGAAAGCTATGCAGGAATTTACCCTGAGAGAGCGAGCCCTGCAGGTGGGCGCCTCCTGCGTCTCTGTGACGCCAGGACAGCTCCCCTGGCTCGCTAGGTTAATCGCCAGCGTGTCCCAAGACTTGGTCCATGTGATGGTGACCCAGAACTCTTTGGCCGAGGGCATTTCAGAGACTCTGAGGATTCTCAGCGAAATGAGACACTACCAAAGGCTTCCAGATTACATCGTGGCAATTTGTGCTTCAAAAATCAGAGGAAATGAATTTTGTGTGGTGGTACTAGGTGGGTTTTTTGTTGTTGTTGTTGTTGTTTATTTAATGTTTTCAACCATCGTCATTCTGAAAAGTAGTGATTGTCCCCAGCATCTCTGTAATCGCCCTGTGGCTGGTTGCTGCCTCCTGGGCTCTTCCTCCTAATTATCACTTTTCCTTTCCTCCTCTGGTCAGCTTGGCCAGCTCCACTGTCAGCTGGCTGTGGGGACAGTCTGTCAAAGCTCACCCATGTAACAGATACCCTTGTCTCATATCATTTCTGTCCTTAAAAGGCCTTGGAAATGTTACCATGTTAACATGTGATAAAGCTAGTGCCACAGGTAGCCTGTGCCAGTTAGTCAGATGGCCAGAATTTAGCTCACGCATTCCCTTCCTCACTGAGTCTATTTCAGAATATTAACCCGAAAGACCGTGTTCCAAGAGCTGGTATGTGACAAAATGCACAGGGCCTTTTCTCCCATTTTGTGCTGATTTTCTATTAGGCACACCGCCCTGTGTAACCATTTGAGCTAAACTTCACTTCTCTCTGGTCTGTGTTGAATGGTGCTCACCTTTTCCTCCTGGAACAGCCACCCACCCATCCTTTGGAAAAACCTGTCTACCCATCCTTTTGTGTGTATGTATTTTTAGAAAGCACCACCAGACAGTGTGATGCATTACTTTTTTTCAGATTCATTTGTAAAAAACAATAACAAATTTGTATTGAAGACAAAACTATAATCAGACAAAAACAATTTCATAGTTTTCCATACTCTAATCTTTAAACGTATGCATGCAGACATTTTCACAGCCTCACACTTAAGTGTGTGATCATCTCTGTTGATCACCTAGCATTCTGTTGTAAACCTTTCCTGTTGTCTGTGGTCTTTCCATTGACAGTTGGAACATCACTGAATCAATGGTCCACATCTTTTGAGCCACCATGCTTTTCTGAACCAAGTCCTATCATTTGATCCTTTAGTTGTTTCCAGCTGTGGGGGCTGTGACTAACATTCCAGCCAACCTTTGTTCCACTGATGAGTCATCTCTTTTCCGTTTTTCAGGTCAGCATCAGTCTCGGGCACTGGCCGAGAGCATGCTCACCACAAGTGAGTTTTTGAAAGAAATTAGTTATGAGCTCATCACAGGAAAGGTCAGTTTCCTGGCATCGCATTTCAAAACCACGTCATTAGGTGAGTGCTGTGTGACGGTGTGGATGTAACCCTTGGCCTTCAGAGATGAGTGTGGAGCTGCAGCTTGCTAGCTGATCTTTCCTTGGGAATAGTAGTTCATCCTCAGAAGGCTGGGACCAGTCCCACAGGAAGCAGGTGGCCCACAGGAAGGCTCATGGGGGCTCAGCTACCCCTGCAGTGAATGACTGGGTCAAAGCATCCTCTCTCCCCAGTTCCCAGCATTTTTATTTGTCACGTGGAGAGAGAAAAATCCCATCTGTCTGCCTGGGGCTACTGTGGAGGTCCCGGAGGAAAGCTTGTCTGTTGTAAATGTGATACCAGTGAGGGCAGATGTTGCTGTGGGGACCTCTATAGAGCTCACAGGTGTAAACCCTGAGATGAATCGCTGGCTGAGCCACAGACCTCAGTAACAGCCTAACTCTCCACCCTGGAGGCCGATAGAGAAGACACAGCCTTTCACTCTTTGCAAACTTCTCTCCACTCTGTTTTGACACAGGCGATGACCTGGACAGGCTGCTAGAAAAAATGCAACAAAGAAGAGGAGACAGTGTGGTCACCCCTTTCAATGGCGAGCTCAGTGAACGTGTGTCACCACATGAGGCTGCTGCTATGGTTCCCACACAAAATCTGGGTAATGTTGCCATGGACAGAGAGGAGGAAGGCGGTCCTCGGGACAGCCGTATTGACACTGAGTCACTCAGGGTTTGGGGGAGTCCTCAAGCCATGGACCACAACAGGCTTCACTTCATTATCTACATAACAAACCTGGTTCAGATGCAAAGTACCATTCCCATTGGCCTGGATCAAAGGCCTTCTTTTTAGTAGAAGTCTAAAAAGCAAAGTCAAACACTTTATTTTAAATGGGCTCTTTTTCCCTGAAAAGTTCCAGGATCCTGAGTGTTTTTTTTTTCCTTTTCCTTATCTCTACCAGCTATGCCAAGCAAGTTACTGTGCTTGTTAAGGGACCTAGAATCTGGACTCAGCTCCTTCGCTCACTTTCCGACTTTTGTAAAACCCACATAATCTCAGGGGAATGCGGTTCCCCCTGGCAGACAGAGCAGCTATACCAACCCATCACCTGCTGGGACCACTCTGGGGCCCAGCTGGAACTGAGAGCCACATGGAAGAAGTCTGGAAGTTAGATTAGATTCCTGGGGGTTAAATTCCTTCCCTGGCTCACTGATTGACAGGGAAAACATAGGCAAGGACAGGAAAAAGAACAGGGGAAGAACAAATAGGAAACAGACCCACATAAGCCACTGCTGACGGCCATTGCCTTTGTGGGGCTGAGTCATTTACATATGAGGATCTCCTCGGGCAATAAAACAGCCTGGCCGGGCTTCAGCTCCGTCCTTAAGCAAACACAATGCAGGCCATAAAATGTTCTGCCTTCTAGATAGTGTTTGGCAGTAAAGCAGTCATCCAGATGATCTGTGTTTTGAACTGTTAACAAATATAGAATTTAAATATTTCTCGAGTACTTACAGGTCCAGAACATACAGAAGTATAAGCCTTGGTTTCCTATTTACAAAATGTTGCTTAAAGATAATTTTGTATTAACTCACACTTCAAAATCTGCCAAAGTAAATTCTACAAATTAATGCACATGTTTAGTCCCTGCTTATCAAAGCTCTGAAATGAAGGACATAGCAGCCTAACTGTAGCAGAAGGCAGACTTGTTGTGCTTGTAGTCTTTCTAGGCAAAAAAGCCTATTTGGGACATTTCTTTTTGGCAGTGCTGGGATTCGAACCCAGAGCCTTGTGCCTTCAAGGCTAGTGTGCTACGTGGAGCCCCGCCCCTAGTCTCACTCTGAGACTTGCAATGCTGGTCTCTGCTAACAGTGCTCTCTGCTGTATCAGTCTTCGCTTACAGTCGGAATCTACTGTACATGGGGTGTTGCAACTACTGCCTGCCTCAGCTCCATGGCAGTTTGGGTTTAGAAAACATTAATTAGCACAAGGTTAATTAGGCCCTTGTGATTATATTCCAGCCAACATGTGTTCCTGATGAAAAGCAGCCCTGCAGGCAGTGGTGGCAAGACTAGGACACAGGTTGCTTGTCACCTGTGAAAGCTCTAAAAGGTTCCCCATCACCGTCTTAGGCGATCGGAGGCTGCTGCTGAGGTGTTTTCTTATGACACCCGTCTCTTTCGCCGTGTGTGGACATGCATGCAAACATCCCAGAGATTGATTGCCTGATTATAGCCTGCAATAAAAAGCTACTGACGGGCACGGCTTATCTGGATAGGGTTGTGTGATACATCACAGCCTGAAAGGCCAGCTGGCTGTGTCATGAGTCAGCCCCTTTAGAAAGTCCTGGCTTCAGCACTGGCGCAGGCTGTACATAGCACATAGTCCTGCCAGGTCACAAGCACTGGCAAAGTCCGGTTGAGTTGGAAGAAGGGTCAGAGTCATGTCCCTGTGACCTCCGTTGTCTGGTCCTCAGGAGAGAAATTTCAGGCTGTGTTGACTTGTGGCAGAGAGGTGTTGACTGCAGTGTCACCAGAAAAACCACCCAACACTGTCCTAGTTACGGTATCACCTCCCACCCGGAGCTGGAGCTGGAGCTGGACTCCCTCAGTAGCCTATGCTGAGGTTCAAAAAAATGGGCTACTCTGCCCCATCTACTGACGAGTCCTGGCTCAAGGTGAAATTGCATTTGCCTCCACCATCGCCAGGCTGGGCCGGGATGTGGAATTGGGCATCCACAGGACGATCCATCGATTTTAAAATAATGCATTTGTAAAAGCATCATATGCAACTCTTGGGCACATTTTCTCAGCTGAGTTTTCAGGAAAAGTAGGCAACTCTGTCAACACTCAATAGCCAATGAGCGAGCAAGTGAAGATTCTCGGTGATGGAGCATTAATTACTGCACGTTTATGTCCCTGTGTGAATTCACAGTGAGCATCACGGAAATGAATTAATCTTGTTCTTATAACTCTTTTTGATTTTAGATTTAGATACTGAAACCTTCCAAATTTATCAACCGCAGCTTACAGTGGCCAGAAAACTCTTATCCCAGGTATGTGCCATTGCGGACAGCGGCAGCCAGAGCCTGGATCTCGGCCACTTCAGCAAAGTGGACTTCATCATTATCGTCCCGAGGTCGGAGGTTCTGGTCCAGCAAACTCTGCAGCGGGTTCGACAATCAGGTAAGAGCATTTCTAAGAGGACTCCAGCTGGGTCCAGCATCAGATCCCCTCTGCCTCTTTCTTCTGATTAGTCCCAACGTTTAGCAGACCCTTAAGACATTCTTCAGAAATAAAATCATAAAAGCACCTTGACTGCTATTTCATACTCATCTGTAAGGTTTTCCTCAGGGTACCCTGTGTTTCTCTCTCCAAGGTCAAGGGTAAGTTGATGAGCATGTTTGCCACTCACTGGGAAGTCCACGGTGTGCTGTGGAGGACAGGAATCTGGGGTTTCCTCCAGGGAAGGGCAGGCCTGCGGGGAGGGCGGCGTCTGTCCTGAGCTCCCCTCTGCCCAGATGCTCGCACCCGCCTGGCTTCTCGGCCCATGAGCATGATGCCAGCGATTTCAACTCAGAAACAAGAACCCCCTCCTCCGTGTTAAGAAGATGCCACCTCACTGTAAAATCACGGAGCAGTCACTGTGAGAAAAGAAGCAGGCAGGGAAAAGTATATTCCCCCAGAAAATGTAAAAAGGTAGAGAGCAAAACTTTTATGAGTCTGTGATAAGTAATATCCCTTATCAAAAATAAAATGTGTCTAGGACCACAGAAAGCTGCGAGTTATTTTAGAATAAGGCTGACCCGAGGAAACCAGGTTGGAAGGGGAGATCACTGTGTCCCCTTGCTTTGCATTACCTTTAGTTGGGAGAAAAACGTGCACACAGTCATGCACGCACAGTTTAGCCAGGGGATAAACTTTTTTTTTTTTTTTTTGCCACAGTATTTTAGTTTCAAAGTATTTGAAAGCAGGAAACAGAAATTCAGACCTGCTTAACTCCTGGTTTATGTGTTCCACACCTATCATACCCTGTCTCCCAAAGTTCATTTTTGAGCAGATCATCAAGGAATAGTGTTGGAATACAGAGCCCCCCCAATGGGCCTCAGGCAGGCTCTGGGTTTTGCATTCTCTGGCTTTTGTCAGTGTTACTGGTCAGAGAACCACACTGAGAGTAGCACAGCTGTGTGAGAAAGCCCCCCTTGTTGGCTACGGGAGCAGAATAAGCAACTGCCAGTGGCTTTCCTTCCTCTCTCTTGCACCTCTCTCTATGGTTATGATGGGCACACAGGAAGCCTTGGACATAGCCAGTGGACGCCCAAGAATAATCCCCGTTCAAACCTCTAAATGCCAAGTTATAAAATGACCTCTTGGAAATCCTGACTTGTAAGTGAAAAGTGACTAAAGGATGAACGCCTTCTGTCACAGCTCTGCAGAATCCAGTGTAAGTGCCAGGTTGTTTCAGCCACCAGGTCTTTCCGAGTTTTGTTTCTGCCCCTCCATCGGAAGAAATGGGTGGGTTCCCATGCCGCCAAGCAGCAACCATATATTCCATCATCTCTTCCATACTTTTTTTTTCCACACATGCCTTTTGCTTTAGGCATTTTACTTGGACCATATTTAGAAACGTGTCACCCTGCAGACGTTGTCCCTGTCAGTCCCCTCTGCTGTGATCTGATAGCCCAAGCCAAGTAAGCATCGCCACACCTGTTGGGAGTGACAGAATCATCTGCAGAGCTTTTCCCTGAAATAGCCTCTCCCTGACCTGCTCTTTGACCTTGTCTAGTAAGTCCAGGTTCTCAAGAAAACCTTGCCCTATGGACAAATGGGGAAACTATGTGGCTCTTTTCCTGTGTCAGAACCCTCAGATTTTTCTAAAGCAAGTTTTTTTCAAGATTTCCATCCCTCAAAAAAAAAAAAATCCCAGAATGTGACCCATTATATAAGCTTAAAATCTAGGGGGAAAAAATCAGTGTCCTGGGCAGATTTGGAAAAGTCAGAGGAAAACTTATTTTGACAGCCACATGGAGCTTTGGCATATATATAGAAACTTTTGCTGCAAAACTCATCACTTTTGTGTACTTAAAATAACTTTCTGGGCTAAGAACATAGCTCAGTGGTAGAGCACATGCCTAGAAAGTGCAAAGCCCTGGGTTCAATTCTAAGCATCAAAAGAGAAAAAACAGATAAAATAACAATTCATTTTTATTATAGAAAAGGATAATTATGAAATTATCTTGAAAAATAAAGGAAAACAAACATTTGTGGGCTGGATTATCACTCACTGGTGGTGTGTGCTTCACATGCTTGAGGCCCTGGGTCCCCAGCACCCCTCAAATTAGACATGTGTAGCCCTAGCACTCAAAAAAACCACCATAAAAATTTTGTTGTTAACAATGACTTTTTACCTGGCATGAGTCTTCTCTTCCCTGCCTAGTGTAAGCAATGTACTTCTCTTTCCTCAGTTTTTGGTGGTACTAGAGATTGTACCCTGGATCTTCACACAGAATTCCATCTCTGCCATTTTTTATTTTGAGACGAGATCTCAGGGAGGTGATACTTTTCCTAGGTTGACTCAGGCTTGTGACCCTCTGCCTGAGCCTCCCTGAGTTAGAGTTGTGCATCACCAGGCCTGGATGTGCACAGTGTGCAGTAGTTCATGGGACGGCTACACCCAGATTGATTTGACTCCATGTTTAAATGCTTTTGCATCCTTAGAACACATACCAATTGATAGAAAAGAAAAGCCCATGTATATGTTAAGGTATAAAGAAAAATTGTCCAGGGCAGAATAGTTTGCAGGAGATTATTCATTGGTCAAATATCATAGTTATTAAAACAGAAAGAGCTGCCAAGAAATTGTCTGATGGAGTTCCCTCATGCTTGATTTCTTTGGAGGGGCAGCAGGCAATGCCTTGAAAGACCCTTTTCTTGTCCTTGAATCTTGTCCTTGAATACCTCAAGGTCAGTCTGATGCCCTTCCTGGGCCAGGGACAGCAGGTGCTCGACTGGTGTTTGAATGGAGGGAAAGAAGGAACAGGCAGAGGAAAAATAATGTCCATGCTTTCTGCTTCCTGGTTTTATTTGTCTCCTTCCTTAAAGCATTTCAGCAAAGCTTCTGGAAGGGAGAAGCTGCCAGAGCAGAAAGGGCACACGCTTGGCAGCCCATGTGGAGCTGAAAGTAGAGAGGGAAATAGAAACCACTGCAGACGCAGCACTAAGGCAAGGTGTTTGCTACGACAGCTCACATCCTAATTTATAGAGGAAAAAGAGAAGGGAAAGAGAGGAGCAAAACAAAGTATTATGGAAGGAATTTGAAGGTGAAAAAGGAGAAAAATGGGCTAAACATTTTCAAATTTACCCAAAGTACCCTTGCAACTGCTGGAGTGATCAGTGGAGAATAGGAACTTTTGTTTTGTTTTGTTTTGTTTTTTGTTTTGTTTTGTTTTGTTTTGTAGACAAGGTCTCACCTAGGCAGTGCAGGCTGGCCCTGAACTCACTACATAGCCCAAACTCACCAATCCTCCTGCCTCAGCCTCCTGAGTACTGGGATTACAGGTATACACCACCATATCCAAAAAGAACATTTTTATAGTTCACGAGTGCTTCAGTGTTAGTGTCACTTTCAAAAATATATATGCATTTGGGTCAAGGTTACAGCTCAGTGGCACAGCATCTGCTTAGCAAGTGTGAGGTCACGAGTTCAATTTCTGGTACAAAAAAAAGACTAAAAAATATATATGAAATTGTAACATAATTTTTCTAATTGGAGCACTCTGTATCTTATTAATTAGAATATTACTATGATATGGAGCCACTAAAATGCAAACTACCTTCAGTCCAAGGTGGAGAGAATAAACTGAGGGAACATCGTGACCATATGTCTGCTCTTGCTTTTCAAATGGTGTCCATAGGAGACCCCAGCAGGTGCATGCTGGTCTGGCAGTTGTGGCCAGGAAGTTTTATCCTACCCAAGAATGAAAACTAGATGCTGTTTTCATATATGCATGACCGTGGGAGCCACGAAGAGGGTGGCCACTGAGTCAGATGGTCACTCTGTCCATGCAGAGACAAGGAGGTTTTAAAGAGTGAGGAGAAGGCATTCTAAAACACATTTTCTTGGTCTCATCAACCTTCTGTCTCCTCAGTGACCGCCTAAAATCTCATCAGGTGAAAGACAGTGTTTCCCAGGCAGGGAGCAAGGAGGCCTGAGCCAGGCTGGGGATTTAGCTCACTGGCATAAGTGCCTGCCTTGCAAGCATGGAGTCGTGAGTTCGATCCCCGGTACAAAAAAAAAAAGAAGGCCTGAGCCAGGCAGCAGTGCTGGCTATAATCCCTGCACTCCAGGAGGAGAGAGGCAAAGGGTCATGAGTTCAAGCCCAGCTTGGGCAATTAGTGACAAGATCCTGTTTCAAAATGTAAAATTAAGGCCAGGGATTCAGCTCAGCAGCATAAGCGTCTGCTTGGCAAGCACAAGATCATGAGTTCAATCCCGGGTACCAAAAAAGAAAAAAACAATGTAAAATTAAAAACGGGCTGGGGGGTGTAGCTCAGTGCAAAAGCCTTGGATTCAATGCCCTGCTATGCAAAAATAAACAGCAGTAACAGGTTTGGGCGGCGGATAGGGGAGAGTCCTAAGAATCCACCATTCCAGATGGAAGACAGAAACAGAGATGGCATTCTGCAGATGTGACTACATGTGTCCACTCGTGGCCAGGGGGATGACCCAACCAGCGTCCCAGCGCCTCCAGTCCCTTAGCTTCAAACACCTTGGCCCCACCACTGCCCCCTGCCTGAGTCACATCCTAGATGCTGCTGGGGTCTGTTGCTGGACCCCAAAGGGCAGGGGTCGGTCCCAAGGACCACCCGCTGTTGATCAGCTATTGATCTCTCTGCTCAAGGCCACTTCCCACCGCTTTGCATCAGTCAGAGCCTGCAAAGAAAGCCAGGGTGGTGAGGGAGGCTGCAGTGCAGAGCAGCCGTGGAGAAGGCCGGCTGCACCAGAGACAGAGACGCAGGTCAAGCCCTGCGGACCTGCATCCCTCAGCGCCCTGCCCAGGGTCTCCCTCCAGCCTCATCTTCTACTCACATGGCAGCGCTCTGTGCCTGGCCACCTGGCCTGCCACCCTCTCCTCGCCACCCTGACCGCTTTGGCCCTTGTCATGGCTGCGCTCTGCGCGGCGCCAGTGACCTCTGGCCAAGTCATCAGGTCGCCCCAGCTTTCCTCCGCCTCTCCTGGCTGCTGCTCACATGAGCCACGGGGTCCCCAGCCGTGGCATCCCACATACTGGGCTGCGATTTTGTGTGTCACCCCCAACTCCAGCAGCAAGTGGAACGTCCCGGGGACACGTCTTCAGGCCATCGTCCTGGGTGATGCTCCACAACTATTTGCTGAACTGAATTTTTCTAACATTTTGAATTGAATGCTACGTTAAATATATTTTTGAAAGGAAAACAGAGAGAGAATAGTTAAGATTTGGTAGTCCTCTGGCAAAACCAAGTTTGATCCTTAAAAACATCTTCCAAACTGGTGCACACCAGTAATCCCAGCACTAAGGAGGCTGAGGCAGGAGGGTCATCAGAAATTCTAGGCCAGCCCGAGGTATGTAGTGAATTCAAAGCCAACCTGCATTACTGTGGTGAGACCCTGTCTCCAAAATAATTTTGTTTTTCCAGAAATCAACTTGGGCCAAGAGTAAAGGCCTTCTGGGTGTAGGGATGGCGGGGAGGTGTCTACCAGTCACACAGGGCCTGGAGCTGGGCACAGCACATGTGTAGAAGGCCGTTCTTGTCGGGGCCCATTGCTGCTCCTGCAAGACCCAACATGCAGTGTGGCTCAGGGTCCATCTGCGTGGCCCCACCACACCCAGGCTGTGGCCTTCTCTCCAGGGGAGGACAGGGAGCACAAGGGGACTGCAGGCCCAGTGGGCGGTTAGCAGGGGGTCAGCTCAGCACCCTAGCTCAGTTCCCCACTTACCTGTTTACTGAAAAGAGCTCCAGGGTAAAGGAAGACTTAGCATTAAGGTGAAACTTAAAAACTCAGCATCTCCTAATGATTTACTATTTCCTGGTTTTCACACCCCCACCCCTGTGGTGCCAGGAAGTAAACCCAAGGAAATACTAGGCCAAAGAGCTACATCTCTATCCTGACTTTTCTGTCTTTTCGGTGCTAGTTTTTGTTTTTGTTTTTTTGCATACCAACTTGAATGAATTCAGTTTGATCCACAGAGAAGATGAACCACTATAAATCAGAGTAATTTTATTTTTCTTTGGTCTGTCTTCTTGATGGGAAGAGCAAAAAAAAATTAGGAATCAAAATTCTTGGTTTAAAAAAAACCCAAGGGATAAGAATGTACAAGTCTGTACACATTGTTCTCTCCAAAACCAGGCAGTGTAACGAGGTGTGGAGATGAATTCTGGATCATCTTTAACAATTCTTGGATGACTTGGGTTTCCTGATCACTCGGCTTTTGCAATGCTCAGGCTGATTTGGGATGGATTCTGGCCACTCTGGCCACTTGTTCCGATTCCTAATTTTGTGGCCTTTGGCACTCGAGGTACCATAAACACAGGGCTCTGTTCTCAGTCTGATTGCCCTCTGAGGCCCCAGTGGAAAAATGGCTGCTTCCACTGGAACATTTTGAGAGGGATGACTTGAGAGGACTTTTCCCCCTCTAATCCCACAAAGAGAAATACTGCCCAGGCTAATGCTGAAGTTTTCCTGAAATACATCTGGATTTCGTAACCTTCAGTAAAGAAAAAGACAGCTCTGGCCCAGCTGCTTGGCCCTCCAAGAAGCTTCTGGTCATTTCTGCAGGGCGTGTCTGACTGAGGAACCACCCTGTGCAGCTCCCCAAGGGAACACTGATAAACTTAGGGCACAAGGTGGTTCCTAAGCCCTGCTCTCCAAATTCAGGAGTTACAAATTGTAAAAGAAGAATCACAGATACCTTCTTAGTTCCCACTGCTGTCAAATATGAGGTTTAGTCTTTATATAAACATAGCCCAAAGTCTCTTGGTTTTCTTCTTTCTTTTTACTTTATTGATTTGTTTATTTCTAAGACAGGATCTTGCTATGCAGTGCAGCCTGCCCTCGAACGCACTATGTAGCCCAGGCTGACCTTGAACTCGCAGTGATCCTCCTGCCTCAGCCTCCTGAGTGCT
This sequence comes from Hydrochoerus hydrochaeris, assembly GCA_004027455.1. Classification (NCBI taxonomy): domain Eukaryota; kingdom Metazoa; phylum Chordata; class Mammalia; order Rodentia; family Hydrochaeridae; genus Hydrochoerus; species Hydrochoerus hydrochaeris. The sequence goes on from PVLA01000108.1 coordinate 716,431, forward strand.
GGTATTATAGGTGTGTGACACCATGCCTGGCCAGAGTCTCTTTGTTTCTATCATCAGTATGCTGAGTGGGCTTTGCTGATAACTGGGGTTTTTTTGTTTTGTTTTTGGTAGACCTGGAAAACTATTGTAGACTTTTTCATTATTTATTAGAAAATAAATTTTATTTAGTCTTACAGAACTGTGGTAATCAAATTAAAATATTAAGAAGACACAATAAAAACCATCCATGTATCAGCCTCTCCGATCACGTTGTTGAGAAGTAGGGTTCCTACATGAAAGAAGGGCCCTCAAATACGGAATGGGAAAAGGCAAGGCTCTGATTTATAAATACCGTTCACCACCATCCAGGCTGAGGTGAGAACAGCCTGGAATATTTCCTTGTACCAAAAAGTAAGAACATACTCGAAGATTAATGGGGACATGTTTAAAGGACCTAGAAGCCGCTGAAAGGAGATTTTACTGCCCAAATTTGGAAATTTTGAGCATCAAAAGGAATGTTGGCAATAGGCTGACTGTAACCTACTGAAATTTTTTTAAAAACAAGTCCAGAGCCGTGGAAGCGAACCTAGGACACTCTGTCATCTTTCTTTTAAGGCACCAGATGTTCATGTGTAAGTTGTGTTTTCTAAACCAAAACCTCAGTCTCCAGGTTTCACCGCAGTGCTGGCGCTTTGCAATAAACAAATGGGTATTGGGTTGCAGCTCGGACGCTGCCTCTAACAGGCTCATGTCCCTGGTCAGAGTAATGAAGACAGTGAAATCAGGGCTGGAGAAGCGAGGCGCAGGGGCAGACCCCATCCTTACAGGAGAGCAGCTGCTATAACTAGGTGACAAAACTCCTATTGGTGATTACTACTAGAGCAATTACTGATTCCTGCAAGGACCAGCTATGGGTATCGGAACCATTGGATAAAATGTCATCAGAGAACAAATTTTTCTGTGATCTCCAAGTGTCAGTCCATGGGTTAAAAACTGCAGAGAAGCTGGGAGTGTAGCTCAGTGATAGCATGCCTAATATGCATGAGGTCCTGCATTCCATCCCCAGCACTGGGAAGAAAACAAACAAAAGTACAGAGAGAAAAAAGTCTCTTCACGGTGGAGAGACACTGCCTTACCCAGCAGTCAGGCCCTGGCATCTCAGGTTACAGGCCAAATTGACATTAGGTGCAAAGGGAAGTATATGATGTCTCCTGTGAGGCGTAATTGCCAAAAACTTTTACACGAGTTTAATCACTAGGAAGCTGGAAGCTGAGGCAGGAGGATCGCCATGAGTTTGAGGCCACCTTGGGCTAAATAGTGAGTTCAAGGTCAGACTCTGTCACACACACAAAAATTCCAGGTGCATGGGGTGACATTCTACAAAGCAATCAGCTGAACTTTTAAAAGTAGCACTCATGAAAGATCAGGGGGAAAAGGGAAGGGAGGGAGAGAGAGATAAGGGAGGAAGCAAGGGGAAGAATAAAAGAAAAAGGAAGGAAGAGAGAAGGGAAGGAAAGAACAGGCTGTTTTAATTAGAGAATAAAGAGGCAGGACAAACAATGTAATGCTTAATGCTTTTATTATTTTTTACTAACAAAAATTGTATATCACGGTATACAGAGTTTTTTAATGGAGGTCTGCATCAAATTACCATATCCATTACTTCACTTTTTTTGTGATGAGAATATTTCAAAAGTATTTTTAGCAACTTTCAGGTATATAATACATTAACTATAATCGCCATGTCATAGAATAAAAATCACTGAATTTATTCTTATACAAAACTGAAATTTTGAGTTCCCTAACCAACATTTTTTTAATTGTCCCAGGCCCCTGGCACCTGGTTAATTCTTTTTTTTTGAGACAGCATCCTGCTATGCAGTTCAGGCTAGACTTGAGCTCCCTTTGTAGTCCAGGCGGGTCTCAAACTCACAGCAAATCCTCCTGCCTCAGCCTCCCAAGTTCTGGGGTTACAGGTGTGTGCCACCATGCCTGGCTTCACCTGGTAAATTCTTGACTGAATCCTCAACCTAAAAATAAGAAAAAACATAGCTCTGAGACAGTTGCTGAAACACAACTCTCATCTGTGTATTAAACATTATGGTTGATGTTAGTTCAGTTCCTTATGTGTAATTATTTCCAAATTATTTAGCAATAACAGTAAGTACAAAATAATAAAAAGTAAAAGCAAAATAGTAATTAATAGTTGACTGATCTAACTGATTAATCAATAAATACAAATTTATTGCCCCAGTCTTTCAATTCCTATAGCACTCAAAATAGAAGATAAGGGGGAAAATAGTTGCTGTTTATTGATAACATAGCCATCAGGTGAAATTTAGTAGTCACTCTCTTTTTTTTGTGTGTACCAGAAATCGAACTCAAGGCCTTGTCCTTCCTGGCAGGTGCTGTGCTGTTGACCTGTGTCCCCAAGCCTTAGTCATTGTCTTACAGCTTCTAATATATGGATGGATACTGAGCTTTCTGCCTCTAAAGTTTTAAATTATTGAATAGATCAAATCTGTAAGAATATTTAAAATTCACAATACAAAAAAAAAAATCACAACAGGATAAACAGCTAGCACCCAGCAGAGTGACAAACAGGGAAGCTTTTATGCCCTCCCATGTCACCGTCTGTCTGCTTTCAAAAGTAACCTTTGGCCTGAATGCATTTGTCACCATTCTGTTGCCTTCATTTCTAGTTCGACTGGCACAACTCATCTCCTAAGCAATATATTGTTTAATTTGAAAGTCACATATCTGATAACACACTGTATCGACAATAGCAGTAAACACTCAGCCCCATCCCGACACTGGGGAAAGATCTGTAAGGCAGCTGCTCCCCAGAGCCTTCTGGGCAGACGGTCTACAGGCGCGAAGAGCCTCGTGTGTGGCCTGTGAGGACGGGGTCACGAGAGTCAGTGCATCGCGATTGTCAGGCACTGCGGGGAGAAGCAGATGGCATGGCCACTGCAGCAAGCAGTTTGATCAAAGCTGATCTGTAGTTAACTATAGGCTTCTGTGTGGGATTCTACTCCAGGGTATGAAATGAGAGAGCAGTGGAAACATCTGTCCTTACAGAAATCTGGACACAAATGTTCATAGCATTATTATTCCTTTTTTGTGTGTTTTTTGTTTGTTTTTTGAAACAGTCTCACTGGGTGGTCCAGGCTGGTCTTGAACTCATGGCAGTCGTCCTGCATGCACCACCATGCCCAGCTATTATAGCAGTATTATTCTTGTTTACTTGTTTCTGACAGGGTCTCTTGCTCTGTAGTCTAAGCTGGCCCTGAACTCACTATGTAGCCCAGGCTGGCCTTAAACTTGCAGCAATCCTTCTGCCTCAGTCTCCCAAATGCTGGAATTACAGGTGTGTGTCATCCTGCCTGGCTTATGTCAGTATTATTCTTAATAGCCCCAAAATATGAATAACTCAAATCTATCAACCCATTAAATGATGAACAAATAAGTGTGGGATATCCACTCAAGAGACTGCTAGTCAGCAATAAACAGAAGTATGGGTGCACACTACACTATGCATGAGATTTTACAACGTTGTTTCAAGCAAAAGAAGTTAATCATACAAGATTGCACATTGTATGGTTCTGCTTACCTGAAATTTCTAGAATTCAGTCAGAAAGTCAATCAGTGCCTATGGACAGGTTAAAGGGCCTGGGATGGGAGGGTAAAGGGGTACGGGCTTCATTGGCAAGTGATGAAAGTGTTCTCAATTTGATTGAGGCCCAGTTTGTGACTATACTGAAAATGATTAAACTGGGCCCTATAAATCAGTGAGTCATAGTTGGGCGTGGTGGCTTAGGCCTATAATATCAGCACTCAAGAGCCTGAGGCAGGAGGATTGATGTGAGTTCAAGACCAGCCTGGGCTACAAAGTGCAAGGCCAGCCTGAGCTGCATAGTGAGACCCTGCCTCACAAAGACCAAAAAAAAAAGTGACTCACGTGAATACAAATCTGTCTCAGTACATCTGTTAAGAAAAATAGTGAGTTCATTATGCCCTTCGCCTGGCTTCTTTTTTAAAAAGTTCACCAGTGCTGTCCCCACAGCAGCAGCATCAGAGCAGAGGGCACTGCGGGGACAGTGCTGAAGCGAAGGCCTTGCTGTCTCTCCCTTCCTGTCTTCCTCACGCTCCCTTCTTTCTCAAGACCTGACCAAATACCGGGGAGGTGCTCTCTGGCAGCGCCTCTCAGTGTGGGAAGGTCTGATGACCCTTATGATTAGGTGGAGATGATGTGTGTGGGGCAAGAGAACCACAAGGTGATACAGAGTCTAGTGCCTCATGCTGGTAATGATTTCTTTTGGTGATGTTTACCCGATCGATTGATTGGGGGTGTCTACTAGGTTTTCACATGGCAAAGTTACTGGTTTCCTCCTTGGAAGGGACAAAATATTTTGTGGAAATGCTTTGAGACTGTGCTAATCTGTTCCTCCTCAAACTTTCAAACTTAGCACCCCTCTGGAGTTCCTGCCCTCAGTTTACTGAGACATTTGCATGATGGTGGCTGCATTTCTGAGATTCCCTACATATTACTAGTAGGAGCTTATTAACTGAGTTGTGTAAGGAAAATCTGATGTATGTATTTTTATTGGTGTGGTTTATGGATATTTATTTTATTCTATGGGTTACTTCCAGTGCTGTCACCTATTTATTTTGTTGCTCAAATTTTCCAGCTTTAACTATTAAAAGCCCTTTCATCTTTTTTTTTTTAATTGAGAAGTGAGCTCAGGGTCTTCACATGAAGCTACATTCCCCAATGCTTATTTTCTTTCTTTTTCTCCACTGTTTGGTGGTGGTGGTGGCGGCGGTGGGTTTTTTTTTTGGGGGGGGGTGTCTTTTGGTACCAGGGATCAAACTCGTGACCTCACACCTGCCAAGCAGGCACTTAGGCTGCTGAGCTAAACCCTCAGCTTTCTTTTTTTTTTCTATTTTAAAACAAGATCTCCCTAAATTGCTATGTTGCCTGGCCCAGGCTGGGCTCAAACTTGGAATTTTCTTGCCTCAGCCTCTTACTGTGCTAGAATTACAGGTAATCACCACCATCTCTGGTGTTTTGTTTTGTTTTGGGTTTTGGGGGGTGTGTTTGTTTTTTTGAGGCAGGGTCTTGCTCTGTGTTTCAGGCTGGCCTTGAACTCACAGCAAGCCTCCTGCCTCTGCCTCCCAAGTTCTGGGATTACAGAATTGCATCACCATACCCAGCTATTTTTTTAAAATATGTTCACCATACTCTTTCACGTACTCCTTATTTTTCTGGATCCACAAAACATTCTAGGGTTTTATTTTTTGTTTTTTAATTTATCTACCACAACACCATGATTAACTTCTTCCAAGAAATCCTTGATTCCTTTTGCTGAGGAAGGGTAGTTAGCAACCAAACTGAGGATTAAATGCATTTAATGCTACTGGGATGTCAGTGCTTTTAGAGCTAGGAAAAATATGTCCACAGATTAACCTGTGATGCACACATATGAACTTCTTCACTTTTATTATTTCCGTTTTGGTTTAGTTTTTTGTTTGTTTGTTTTGAGACAAGGTTTCACCATGTCTAGGCAGGCCTTGAACTCACTATGTAGTCTAGGCTGGCCTTGAATTCACAGTGATCCTCCTGCCTCAGCCTCCCTGCACCACCACACCCAGTACTTCACTATCATATTTTATTTTTTATTTATTTATTTATTTTTGGTACTGGGGATCGAACTCAGGACTTTGCGCTTGCCAGGCAGGCACTGAGCTAAATTTAGCCACTGAGCTAAATCCCCAGCCCCACTATCATACTTTAAAAGGAGTTCATACAGAGACCTCCAATTCCAGTATAACCTCACCAGGTTCATTCTTGTCTTTCCCCTTCTTTGTGACTTTTCTTTCTCCCACACAAAGAAACCTTTTTTTTTTTTTTTTTTTTAATTAGAGGAAAAAAGCAAAACAGAAAAGGGTAGAAATAATACAGAATTTCAAAAACAGTAAGAAATCACTAGTTGATAAAATATATATTGTTATGTTAGAAACAGTTGCTCAAGTCACAAAATCAAAGCATAAAAAGTGGCCAAACAATGACAGTACAAACCATTCTGTTCGATGAACTAACAAAAAACAGTATGGTTATCTATCTTGCACACTTAAACATACAGTTATATCCTTTAGAACACTTTCTATTTCATTATCACAGTATCTATTATACATTTTGGGTCTTATTACTGAAATAAATCACATTCATATTTATAAATATCATATTGTCTCTCTAGTATAAAAAACAATAAGAAACCTGCTTTTATTAGCTATCAATATATTCACATCTTTGACTTTTTGTTTTAATGATATCCAATGGCTAAGCGTTACTTCTGTGAAAACTGATTTGCTGGCTACTGTTACAATCCCTTTTTTAAAATTTACAGTATTCACTCAACGCTATTTGCTTTGGATTTGGCTCGTTTCTTTCATCCTTGGCAGAGCAGTATGATTGTGTTTGCTTGGTTTGTTTCGGATTCCACTCGGGGTTGATTTTGTTTGCTGGTTTCTTACCTGTGAGTAACAAATCTTTTTAGTTTCCGGATTATTCTTCCTGTGTTTCTTTCGCAAAAGTGAGGAGATTCATATGTATTTTTTCATCCATTTCTTTCTTATAATTATCGTAAAATTTTTCTTAATTTTGTAGGGTTCCATTTCATCGTGGCTTTAATTGTTTATTGTCTTTATTTTAATATCTTTTCATATGTTTATTGGTCACTTGGTTTCTTTTTCCAAAAAATTCCTGCCTTTGCCCATTTTCTGTTGGATATGTAAACTTTCGTATCTTGAATACTCACCCTTTCCTGGTTACACTTGCTACAAATGTGTTACTTTGGATTTAAATGTCTTTGAAGCAGAAGCCTTAGATTGATTATATGCTTTTTGTGCTTAAGAAATCCGCCGCCAGGTTATACAGTTACGCTCCTGCGAATCTTTTCTAAAAGTTTTAGTTTGGTCTTTTACATCTAAGTTTGTAATCCACATGAATTTTTTTGCATACCAAGTAATACATATTAAAATATAAATAATAAACCAGCATAACTGCTTGCCCTGGGATTACAGCTCTTCCACTGGGCAGTGAGGCCTCCTCCGACCAACCGACCGACCAACCGTCCTGCAGGCAGCGATGCTGCCCATTAGGGTCAGAGTTTCCCAAGGTGTGAGGCGCCTCCAGCCCTGCGCCCAGGCCACTTTTATAATTAACACAGCTCTACTGTTGTTGGTGGTGTCCTTTCTGATCTTCCCGCCTTTTCTTTCTTACAACTGTCTTGACACCTGGTCCTTTGTTCTGCCGTGTAAATCCTAAAAGCAGTTCTTAGATTCAAACAAACAGAGTTGTATTTATCCAGAATGCTACCTTGAGTTTCTGGATAAATGTAAGAAAAGTTTAAATTTTAGCTATATTTTATGATGTAGTTTGATTTGGATCTTCTTTAGTATCATTAATAGTTTCATTATTTTCTCCACAAAGGTCTTAAGTAGCTTCTGTAAGACTGAGTCCCAGATATTTAATTTTTAAGATGTTTTTGGTTCCTTGTTTTGTTCGTGCCGGGGATTGAACCCAGGACCTTGCACATGCTAGGCCAGTTCAGGACCACGGAGCTGCACCCCCAGCTGTGTGAGGACATTTGTTGTTGGCTATCGTATATAGAATTACAAGTAATTTCTGAAAACCATCTGTGGGGAAGGGAGTGAATGCAGGGCCTCACTGCTAAGCACACAGCTACCACTGTGCTTATATGCTGGCTCCTTGGAAATTGAAACCCATCAACTTCACTAAATTCTTTATTTTTTGAATGTCACAAAACCCTTATTAATTTAATTGACTTATCCATAGATTATTTTGGGTTTTCTACACCAATTATTGGTCAGTAGTGACAGTTTTGTTGCTTACCTTACAGTTCTAAGTGAAAAACATCAGGACATACTATTCTAAAATGTGAGCCAGGGAACACAGGATTCATGGACCACACACAGGAAGGAAAGCACAAAAATGTAAAGTAGTCGCTTATTTTAGGTTAAAGATTTATGGGTAGAGAAACTCATCTCTCAGTTTTTCCAAGATGAGTATCTATCACCTTCATAACCAGGAAAGAGCCAAAACTTTAAAAGCAAGTCTAAAATGAAATTTAAAGGTAAGAATAATTTAAAAACACTCAGAAATAAAGCCAGCACCTTTCACAAGCCTGCACTCCACCTAGCTGGCTGCGTAGGTATGGATTAACAGCCTGTATTATTTCCAAGAAAACCTCTCTTGGATTCCGGGAGTTTGTCCTTGTATGGAGTTGAACTGTCAGATACTGTCATTCCTTCATTCATTTGTTCTGAAACACGTTCAGCTGTTAATTATCCAAAAGGTGTATTTTTCCTGTCTAGATTATTTATGATCTTCTCATAATAGAGCACCGTAACTCACACTTGGCTATTTCCTAAAATCTAAGTTCAACCAATCCCACTCTGTTTTACAAATGATATTGAAAACAAGCTCTAAGTAAAGAATGCTGAATCTCTAAAATAAAAGAATGCTTAAAAGCAAAATTACCTTTCTGCCCACCATTCCTGGTATAATGAACTTTTCACATTCTCATTTTCTTTCACGCCACTTAGGGCTGTTAATATCACAGCTTCCAGATGCTGACCGCATGCAGTTGTTAATTGAGCTGGTGTTATTGTAAAATAAAAAGAAAATGAAATCAAAACTCATAAATGTCTCTTCGTTTCAAAGAAGACTGCGGTGTTTATCCCAACAACAGCTTCATGCACCTAGAACCACGTCAGATGTTTTAGTCATTAGTAATTTGGTCAAAGAAATGGTGACATGGTAGCCTCACAGTTGCTAACATCCTGGTCACGGTCACCTTATTAATTTGGTGCATAGATCTAGCGCCGCCCGCCCAGGGTGTCCCGGCTCTGCTGCAGGTCGCAGTGTGGAAGTGAGCGAAGCAGTGGGCCTGGGCCCGGGCGGTAAAGTACTCACGCTCTAGCATGTGCGAGGCCTCGGCTCAGGCCAGAGCCCCCAGGAGAGAAGTGCAAAGGCTTTTAAAAAGAAAAGAACCCCACTGTCCAGCGAGTCTGGAGACCTCATGCTGTGTTTTCCTAGCATTCCTTTTATTGTTAAATTTGGGGGCGGAAGACTCACACCCTGGTACTAAAGTGGTGGCTGCTGCCCTGCGCGAAGGCCCTCCCCCGCCTGCCGCAGGCACTCACGCACGCACGGAGCGCACGGAGCCGTTACTGTGGGTGGGGAGGGCGGTGAGTGGGCCTTGCTTCTCTCCGAGCCGGCACGAGGGAAGGTCAGCTCCGGGCGCTGTGCGCACTCAGTGCGGCCCCAGAGTGAACCCCACGCGTGCAGGACGCTGAGTGGTCTCCCTCCCGCAGGCGTCCTCGTGGACCTGGGCCTGGAGGAGACGGCCACGGCGCACCAGCGCGCAGAGAAGTACGTGGTCCGGCTGGACAGCGAGATCCAGAGCAAGTTCGAGGTGTTCATGCGCAGAGTGAAGCAGAACCCGTACACGCTGTTCGTGCTCGTCCACGACCACGCGCACGTGGAGCTGACCAGGTGACCGGGCCGGCGGGGACGCGGGGCTTTTCCCTCCTCCTCGCTCTCCACCGCCCAGACAGATTAACCTTGGTTCTGTTTTATTATTTTATTTTATTGGTACCGGGGATCGAACTCACGACCTCGAGCATGCCAGGCAGGCTCTTGTGCTGCTGAGCTAAATCCCCGGCTCTCGGTTTTATTTTAAACACTCCATAGAGGAAGTTAGAAATTCTTGTTTAAAAGCCATTCTCAAGCTCATTGCAGTAACCAGGTGTCATCCCAGCACTTAGAGGCTGAGGCAGGAGGATCACAGGGAGTTCAAGGCCAGCCTGGGCTACAGAATGAGACCCTGCCTCAAAAAACCAAAAACAGAAAAAGAGCATCCTGGAGCTTGGTGGCTTCAGACAGAGGGTGATAGTGGGGGGTGGGGGGCAAAGCATCCCAGAGAGATGCTTCCTTCTGAGCAGCCCCATCTTCTTCCTCTCCGCAACTCCACCTCCCCTTCTCCTGTTTCCCCAGAGCTCAGACACCTTCTCCGCTTCCCTGTGTAGACAGTGACTTTCTGGAAGGGCCTGTGCTTACCTGTGATTGTGTGGTGGGGAGGATCTTCGCTCCGGGGACCAGCAGGCGCTTTCTTGTCCTCAGCAGCTGAGGGGCGGGAAATCTCGGAGGACACCTAGTATTTATAGGTCTTTCCTCCAGGGGACACTGAGATGAACAGTCTGAAAGCCTTTGGTCTGGTCTAGAAAAGTCAGAATCAGGAAAACATTTGTTTTGTTTTGTTTTCCAAAGTTCAGATGCCAGAATGTGTTTGAAACTACAATTTCAAACCTAGAGCCATACACAGGTATAAAGAAGATGTTGTATCACTTGTCACATTTAGAAGGAAGGAAAGAAGGAAGAGGGGGGAAAATATAAGGACACAAATGATTTTTCACACACCTGTTCAGTTGATGTTTTCTGAGCAGGGCTAACTCGCCGGCCTGCTGACACACTTGGTCTTTGATCACTGAGGCTATTTCTGTGGATGTGCGTTGATTGGGTCTCTGTGTTTACCTCCCGAGAACAGCATGGTTTTGTTGTTTTCTTGGTTTGTCTTTTGTTTCGTTTTTGTGGTACTGGAGGTTGAATCCAGAGGACACTGAGCTACATCCCCAGCCTATTTATTTAATTTTAAGACAGTATCTTCCTAGGTTGCCCAGACTGAACTCAAACTTGCAGTCCTCCTGCCTCAGCCTTATATGCAGTCAAGATTACTCCTTTAATTAAAAAAAAAAAAGTGATTCTCAGTCCACAGGATTCTCTGGTGTACCCATATTAAACAGAAGTAAAAAAGCATCAGAGACACAAGTCTTAGTCTCGGGTCACCCAGCTTTCTACCTGTCCTCCCCAGGCAAGAATGGGGGGTGGCATTGACCCCAGGGACCCTGGCTGCCTCGGGGTCTCTGACTGTTGCCCTGTGTGCCAGAAATGCTCCCTACTGCAGGTGAGCTTTTTGCAGTAAAGGTTAAGAAGGAACATAAATTGTTTTATCTGTTGTTCTTTTTGAGACAGAATTTCCCTATGCAGTTCAGGCTATCCTTGAACTCACTTCGTAGCCCAGACTGGCCTCAAACTCAAACACAGCGATTCTCCTGCCTCAGCCTCCCAAGTGTTGGGATTACAGGCGTGCACCACCATGCCCTACCAGAAGAAGCATAAAACTTTTGTCTTCCAAATCTCATTTTGATCGTATCACCTTCTGATTTAGAAATGCTAGAAATGTAGGAAATGAGCCACCATGTCCACTTTGGCATCCACTTCACACAATGAATGAAAGGAGGGGTACTAATGAGACATTTGATGTCCCTGCAGCGTCATTTCGGGGTCCCTGTCACATGGGGAGCCTAGCCACGGCCTGGCAGACCGAGTCGTTAACTGCAGAGAGGTCCTGGAAGCTTTCAACCTCCTGGTGCTGCAGGTCAGCTCCTTCCCCTACACCCTGCAGACCCAGCAGTCACGCATCAGCGCCAGCAACGAGGTACACTGGATCCAGCTGGATGCCACGGTGAGTCTGTGGGTCCCTAGGCAGGCAAAGAGCATGAGGGTTCACGCATCTAATGCCGTACCTCACCACCTAAAAGTCCTAGTCAGTGCTAGATTTTATGTGGGGTCTTTCTATGTTGGTTACTCAGCTTGGTCTTGAACGTCTGGGCTTGGGAGAGCCTCCTGCCTCAGTCTCCTGAGTAGCTGGGACCACAGGCTTCCTGCCACACCCTGCTGATTACCACTGTTGTGAGACTAAAAACCAGTGATTGGTGTCCTAGAGAAATCTAACAAGGGAAATTTAATTGTGTGTGTCATGCAGCTAGAAATGTATCTGTTGTTTTTTAATGCGATGTTGAAAGAGTCATCGTCAATCTTCTGGATTTAACTTTGTGCTCATGAAGGATTAATGTCATTCTGAGACCTGAAAATTTTACTGTCCTCTTGGGTGGCCTCTCTGTCCAGTCTGTGTCTGACAGAGCCCTGTCACCGAGATTACTGTCAGTCCCTCCAGCAGAGTTCTCCTTTCAGTCGGTTCTTAAGTCTGACAGCACTGGGGGTGCCCCCGGTCACTGGGAAGGGCTCAGGACATACACCTGTGTGTCAGGAGTGGCCAGGCCCTGACACCTCAAAAATATTTTCTGCAACCTATTAACTTTGTGCTAAATATATCCCCAAAAAGAAAGAATTTCATAAAAATAGTAAGGATTAAACTGGGCATGGTAGCACATGCCTGTAATCCCAGTGCTCTGGGAAGCTGAGGCATAAAGATTATAAATTCAAGCCCAGCCTGAGCCACTTAGCAAAGAGACCCTGTTTCAAGATAAAAAGGGCTGGGGATGTAGCTCAGTGCAGAGGCTCTAGGTTTAATCCCCAGTGTTGCAGTGGTATTGATCACCTCTAATCTTACGACTGAATATCCTTACTCTAAAAACATTGAACACACCGGACACTGAGACATTTAAGGAAAAGGCCCTGGATGGGTCTCACACAGGAGAACTGTTTCCTTCACAGCTCATACACTTGACTCTTAGGAAGCAGATGAGTGCTGGGCTCCTGGTCAGAGCTTCATTTGATCTCTGCAGTCAGTGGGCTCGGTCCCCAGGCTTGAGGTCCCCTGAGATGGCTCTGGACTTTTGCTGCCTGGGGTCTTCTCCACTGATGGGGGTGGAGGGGCAGAGCTGCCTGGCTCGGGCTGCTGTGACACGGCTAAGTGGGCCTGGCAGGAGGCAGGGCAGGTGTGTGCAGGGCTGAGGGATCTTTACACATCTGGCCAGGGGTGAGAAATCTGTGCATCAGAGAGCACCTCAGCCAAGAGATGGGATCCACCTAAGCGGAAGTGTCCCATTGGTGGATAGACAGAGAATGTGTCATGCACATGCACCATGGGACACACTAGCCCCAGAACAGTGGAATTCCATCACTGGCAGCAGTGTGGCTGGAACTGGAGGGCCCTGTGTTAAGGGACATGAGTCAGGTACGCAGGGAGAAAGACTGCATGTTCTCACTCGAGTGTGAAAGCTAAAACACTGATCTCCAGGAAGCACAGCATGGAATTGTGGTGACCAGAACCTGGGAAGGCCTCGGGCAGCAGGAGCAGGCTCAGGGGTAGCCAGGGGCAGCCGAGTAGGAAGGAGGAGTAACCTCCTGTGTTCTGAGGCACTGCAGGAGAACTACCATGACATGAGCTGAATATTCCAGAATATCTCCTGGAGAGAAACCTGTGTGAAGTGTAGCTGTGCCGTTCACCTGGGCTTTACAGCCTGCATGCGTCCCACTGTACTCCAGAAATACCTCCAATTATTATGCCAGTTAAAAGTAACATTTTTCTCTTTTTAAAGCCAATGTTAGGGTCAGGGATTTAGCTCAGTGGCACAGTACCTGCCTGGCAAGCCCAAGGACCTGAATTCAATTCCCAGTACCAAAGAAAATCAATCAATAAATCCAATGTGAGCTGGGCGTGGTGGCTCACTCCTGTAATCCCAGAATTTGGGAGGCTGAGGAAGGAGAATCATTGTGAGTTTGAGGTCTGCCTGGGCTACAAAGTGAGCTCAAGGCCAGCCTGAACTGCATAGTAAGACCCTGTCTCAAAAAGACAAAAAAAAAAAAAAAGAGAAGATTCAGGGATTTATTCAAAGTAACTAGGAAGTGGGGTTGTTATACTTCTGTAACAGAAGATATAAAAAGTCATCCCCAGGGAACTGAGGTCCAGGCAGAGGAAAGGAAAAACAGCTCCATCTGACAGTTCCCTTCCTGTGCCCTATAGGGAGTGTCACCCTGAAGCCAGGCCTCAGGAAACCCATCGAGAAGTGAGGTACACGAGAGCGAGAGCACATTGCTAAGCCACAGAGTCACTGCCACTCAGGATGGCAGTCCAGGCCTCCCTGATCTGGAGCTAGGGACCCAGCCACTCCCCCAGCAGCCATGGGAGTGAGCCAGGGAGTGGGCAGCGGGCAGCGGGTGTGGCGCAGAGGCTCCTGGAAGCAGCAGTGAGAGTTTGCACCCAGAACACAGCAAGGGTTTGCCTGTCAAGGGTGCTGTATCATCAGAGCCCATCTAGTTCTTTATTTCTTATATTAATAGTGTAAATGTAAACGTGCGACTTAGTGAATTTTCATAAACTGAACACAACCATGAAGCCAGCACCGGGATTCGGGGAAAGTACTGGCCCGCAGCCCAGAGCCCCGGGCGCCCCCTGGGGATACAGTTCTGCCCAGTTGGGGACTTTACGTGCGTGAAATCGTGCAGGGTGCACTTTTGCACTTGTACTTGGGCCTCTTTTGCTCAACATGTTTGTCAGATTTGTATTTCTCATTTGCACAGGATGCTGTGTGACTCCCACAGGTCACCGGCCACCTTCAGAGACGCGTGTGATTCTGCAGGGCCTCTGGTGGGGTGGGACTTTGGGGTCGTGGGGTATACAGGGAGGGGCTGCAGTTCAAGGTCATCCGTGTGACCCAGAGACAAGAGACTCGGCCTTGGCTTCTCTGACTGACCCTGCAGGTTGGAAGGAACAGCGCCCGTGTCACCATCGGTCTGGCGGTAGGCGGAGGGGAACCGGCAAGTTTTCTGGGGCTGGTGTCTGTGAGGGAAGTGAGGTCAGATGGCTTTTGAGATGAGAAAGGAGTGGAGGGAAGAGTGATGCACGATGGAAAGATGCCATGGAACGCAGATGCGGAATCAGAGTCTGCGTCAAGGCTGTGAGGAGGGCAGCGGCTGGTGTGGACAAGGTCGAGGAGGAAAGCGCTGAAGAGCGCAGCCAGGAGGCCTGAGGCCAAGGGCCAGCGAGCCAGTGCCACTGGGCTTGGTCTCAGTGACCTTCCAGGGTCAGAGCTGGGAGCAGGGGGTTTGGCTGGAAGGGCCAGGAGAGCTGCAGGTTGACCATCTCTGAGGGGCAGGATTTAGGGAACAGGTGATTTTTTATTATAAGGGCCTCCCCTCCCCCCACATAAATGTCAATTCCCTAAAATCCCACAGCCTAGGATGCTGACATGCGTCTTCACGGGGAAGCAGCCACAAGGTCCTCAGCTTCTGTTGTGAGGCTGCCTCTGTTCACTGCTGTCACTGCCTCTGCAGTGTCACAAAAGTTCCCGGCACCTGGGTTACCAACATGACAGCCTCTGGCTTCAGAGTCACTGGCATCACATAGTCATTGGTCATCACCCTCCCAACACCAGGAGCAGGAGGAGGCCGGGGCTGCAGCAGGCAGAGGAGCAGCCTGTGCAGGGTCCCAGATGTCCCTGAGACGTGGGGACGAGGGCGAGAGGGCAGTGCCCCAGAGACCCAGTCAGCCGGCCTGGAGGGAAACAGAAAGGAGGGATTCTCGCCCCGCCCAGGCTGACCGCTGCAGAAAGCTACCTTCCTCCCAGTCGCCTCATTTCCCTCAGGGCAACATGGTTTGTAAAGCCAGGCTGTAGAATCAGTCAGGGCAGATTGAAAGGGATAGATGTGCACCCCAAGAACAAAAGGGGATTAAAGTGCACAGGCAACATGACAAGAAAAATCACTACAGTAACCGAGTGGGGTGAGGGGTAGAAGCCAGAAAACTACAGATGAAACTATAAGAGTTAGTGTAGTGTTCTGGGGCCCCTAGATAAAGGACAGGCAGCATGTCACAGCTTGGGGATGCTCAGAGGGCATCTCCATGTGACGCCCTAACAGAGCCACACACAGTCCATACCAAGGGGGCAGATTAACTTTCCCCAAGAAGGCAGCACAGTCTGTTTCCACTTCACACAAATTTTGTTTGCAGCAGAAGGCGACTGCCACTGACCACACCTATGTCAAGCCAGCTTTGCAGCACCGAGGGGCTTTTGCACTTCTTTCCAGAGAGCTCTGTGGGTAGTGCGGGGCCCAAAAAGAGCCACGGCCACCGGCACCAGCATGGAGAGAGAAAGGGGTTCAGAGCCCCTGTGCGTCTGAGCAAAAGCAGCGAGAACAGGCCGTCCTGTCCCCGGAGCCCCCGAGGCCTCCTGGGCACCCTGTGCTGACCTTGCTGCTCTGTTTGGTGCAGGAGGACGTGGGTGGCCAGGAGAAGCTGTACTTTGGTCTGAACGAGTACAGCAAGTCCCTGCAGTGGGGCATCACCAGCCCACTCCTGAGGTGCGATGAGACCTATGAGAAGATGGTTAGTGCGCTCCTGGAGAGGTATGGCCACATCCTGGGAGTGCAAGGGGACCGTGCGGGTGACACACAGAGGCCAGATCACAATAGCCTTTCCTAAGGTGACCCCAGCCCACGGGTGCACGTGGTCACCTGAGACAGAAGGGAGGGCAGTGGCCTGTGGGAGCGCATGGCACCACACAAAATAGACCAGAACCGGGGCCCCTGACCCTGCACGGCAGATGCCCCGTCCCCTCCTACCTGTGGCCCGGCCACGTCCTCAGATGACCAGGGGGGACGTGGACGGGGCACCAAGCGGGGCCTCAGGGCTGTTTGGGCTCAGACCTCTCTCCCGCCCTCAGCCTAGGGACTGAACATGAGAATCCTTTATGTCTCCCTGGGCTCCAGAGCCAGTTCCCACTTTGTCCCTCGCTGGCCCTGAGAGATGGATCCTAACCTTCTAGAGGTTCTGCGCCACAGTGCTGATTCTCATCCAGCAGGGGCGGAAGGGTCACCTGGCTGGGTTTGGTGAGGTGCTAGATCTCAAGGCCACTGAGGCTTCCTCCCACGTACCAAACTGTCTGCCCTACAATTGGGCGAGGAGGAACAGAAACATCAAAATGAGGACAGATGGGTCTGTCCCACCAGGCAGGTTAGAATGCTGCGGGAAGGAGCAGGCTTGGAGGGCGATTGGATGTTCTTGCAGATATTTCAGATGTGAGAAGTCTTAACTGACACTGTGCCATTAACCTCTTAGATGTATCTGAGATCTAAAATTTCTGAACTCCTCATCCATGAGTCTCCCTTTTAAAAATTTTTAACCACTCATTCCACCCCCGAGCCTGAAACACATCTGTCTTTCCAGCAACATCAGTTTCAGAACTTTTATTTCATTGATTGATTGATTGGGTTTTAAGGTCTCACTCTGTAGTTCATAGTGGCCTCAAACTCACAGCAATCCTCCTGCCTCAGCATCCCAAGTGCAGGAATTTACAAGTGTGCACCACACCTCGTTAGAAATTATATTTCATAGTATGGTCCCATCAGTGTCTTTTCACAATTTTTGTAATACTTATAATACACAACTACACCTGTAGTTTCATGCAAGCATAACAGGTTGAGGAAACTGTTCACTTTTAAATTCAAAACTCTTTATTTTCATGTTTTGAGACAAGGTCTTGCTTTGTAGTTTAGGCTGGTCCTGAACATTCTATGTAGCCCCGGCTAGCCTCAAACTCACAGCAGTTCTCCTGCCTCAGCCTCCCAAGTGCTGGGATTACAGGTGTACACCACCACACTGGACTCAGAATGCTTTCAGAGTGTGAAATCTAAATACCTGTAGATCATAGTTACTGTTTATTCTTTCACTTTTTCCATGGTTGAGACAAAAACAGAAAATCCAAGTTTTCAACACAGCTGCCATGTGCGGGTTCCCTCCAGCAGTCTCCCCAGGCCGGCCAACCCCGTGAGGGCTTCCTGTGCAGCTGCAGGCCTGGGTCAGGCCAGAGGGGCCAGGGCTCTCTTTGCTTCCTCCCAAGCTACGAACACTTGGCTGTGTGATGACAGCGAGTCCCAGTCTGGATAAACCCGGACTGGGACTCCGTGAGAAGGTAGAGCAGTTGGACCCAGGGCGCATCTGGCCCTGTGCCCTCCAGAAGCCACTCAGCTCTAAGTGGTCTCCGATGCTGGGCTTTTCTGTGTGAAACTGTGGCACACTTGTGCTTTCAATAGGAGCAGGGATTGGAGCGAAGGCAAAATCCCCCTGCAGCCCACTGGCACCCAGAGAGGAAGGGCACAGCCATTTTCAGCCACCTTTGTCCTCAGGCCTGGCTTTCTGAGGAATAGCAAGCACCTAACTGAGTGATTCAAGTCAGGTAACCCAGCACTCTTGGAGGCTGAAGCAGGAGGGTTACAGGTTCCAGCCCAGGATAGGCAACTAGCTAGGGAGACATCTCAAAATTAAAAAGGACTGAAACCACGGTGGCTCAGTGTGAAGGCCCTGGGTTTAGTCCCCAGTAGGGAGGGAGATTTATTTTCTTCTTGCTCTGTAAATTTCTGAATAGCTGATGTGGACAAAGTGTACCCTCTCCTCCCACGGTCTAGGCAGGGGAGAAGGGTTTTGCTCCAAGCTCCCATTTGCAGGGCAGCCTTGGCCAAGCCGGCCGGGCCTGGGTAGAATGGCCACACCACCAGGGGGCGTGCTTCCTCTAGGCCGCTGTGCTGGGCGCCAGGCACAGCTTCCAGCAAGCAACCACACTGCTGGCCCAGGGTTCACTGTCAGCCTTTTTGTGTCTGAGGCTCCATAGATGCAAAGTTGCTGACTCGGTGCCTGTAATCTTAACTCCCAGCGAGCTAAGCTAACAGTGCTAACAGTGCCGTCCCTCCAGCCCAAGGTTCCCTGCGGGGGGGGGGGGGAGGGTCCTGGGATTCAACACCTGACATCTGCAGTGGAGGAGGGACAGAGGGGCCTTGGGGTGCTGCAGGCTCGTAGCGGTCAGGTTGGGCTGTGCCAGATGGGCCCAAGCGGCTCGCCCGTGGGACGGCTGCAGCTCGGCGCCCCTTGTGCTCCGCAGGTACCCCCGGCTGCACAGCATGGTGGTGCGCTGCTACCTGCTCATCCAGCAGTACTCGCAGGCCCTGATGGCACTCACCACCGTGGCGTCGCTCCGGGACCACAGCACACCCGAGACGCTGAGCATCGTGGACGACCTCATCAGCTCCCCTGGCAGGAGCACGAGCGGCCGGGGACACATGCTTGTGCTCAGGGTGCCCTCGGTGCAGCTGGCCATGCTGGCCAAGGAGCGGCTGCAGGAGGTGCGTGACAAGCTGGGCCTGCAGTATCGCTTTGAGATCATCCTGGGCAACCCAGCCTCGGAGCTCAGCGTCGGGGCGCACTTTGTGGCGCGATTAAAGGTGAGCAGGGACACGTGTGTCACCCCCCCCAATCCCTTCGTCCTGCTCTCTCTCTGCAAAGCCTCTTTGGACAGTTGTGCACATGGGTGAACTTGAACCCCATGCCCCTGCTTAGCTAAAGGTCTGCTTTGCTGTCTTAACCAGAACTAGTTTCCAAAGCCCCTGTCCAGCCTCTGAGTGTGTGCATGCAGTTGGTCACCCTGCACAGGTACAGAAACGGCACCTTAATTTGACCCCGTGTTTATTACCCTTGTTCGAGATGCACTTGGCCCTTCATCTGTTTTCTCGGGGGAAGGGGGACTCTCTGGGTGCTCTGTGGGGTGCCCTGTAAGGTAGCCTCCACCCTCTAATGCTTTGTCCACCTGGCCTGCCTGTGGGCTCCTGGCTAGAGAGGGCAAGTGGTGGGACTCACTGAAACCCACTCCCGGCTCTCCCATGGGGCTTCCTCAGCAGTCTTCCTGTGGTCCTCGGCACTTCCTGTGCCCCTCGGCCCCAGGCTTTGGCTGGACTGAGACGCAGCCAGGCGTCCTGCAGTGGGACTTAGTGCAGGACCAAGCCCGATGCTTCCTGTCAGGAGTGAATGGATAGGTCGATCCCTCTACCATAGGCCTAGCTCAGTTTTCTCTGGGGACTTGTATAATCCAGTGTATCCTAGCCAGGAAAAGCATTTGGTCAAATACTTACACGCAGAGAGCTTTGGAACCATCTGTCTGAGTTAGGCAGAAAGATCCACTTTGGGGAGTGGCACGGGGGCTTGGTGGCAGAGTGCTTGCCTGGCACATTCAAGGCCCTGGCTTCCATCCCCAGCACCATCAAAAATAAAAATTTAGTTTGGCAACTTTACTTCAAATCTCTGAAGACTTGTGTGCTTCCTTTTTGTAGTTTCCATTTGCAAATGAGACAACTGAAGAATATAATTTCTAAGAGGTCAAATCCGATTTCTATTTTGTGTTCCTAAATCATGTTTATAAATGTAAAGCTTTTTATTGTGTTCAACAATTAACCTAAAATGGAAAACAACATATTAGTTTGATAAGTAACTGGAATAAAATTGCCCAAAATAGGAATACCTGTATTTAGTAGAAATTGTAATGCTTACATTTCAGATAGAAATACGTTCCTAATTTTTAATCGCAGTGGAGTTTCTAGGATGAATGAACTCACAAAGCCCTTTGCACTGTGTAACTCCGGAGACCCCTCCAAATTTGAAAATGCAGATGAGGACGACCTGGGAAAGGGAAAAAGCCCGCCCCGAGCTGTGGAATCTCTGCCACCTGTGGCCACGAGGGTCTAAGTGGACGAGGTCTCAGGGCCAGCTCTGGGTCCCAGGCACTAGACTGCGTGGCTGGGTGCTGGAGATGTGTCCCTGGGCCTCGGTCCCAGGACCACCATGAGGGCCCAGTGCTCACCCCACTGACAGGGCTGGGGACCACTGCCCTGAGAGCAAGCCCTGGCAGACAGCGCCTCCCCGCTGACTTCCTCAGTGTGAAGCAGCGGCAGAGGACATAGGAGAGCCCGTTTCCTCAGAACCACCCGGCCTGGCTCCCTTCCCGACTCTGCGGGAGGGAAAACCAGGCCCACCCCAGGGGACCGTCCCCAGAAGAGGGACTCTGGCTGGCTATGGCTGTTTGTTCTCAGGATGGCATGGACGTGCCAGAAGGGAACCTGTAGTCCTGACAAAACCCAGTGCTGCCTCCACCCCGTGGTCCCACTTCTGTCTGCCCTCATCTCCCACCAGGTGCTCTGGGGAACCGGTGAGCACAGCAAGCACAGTGTAGGCCGAAGGCGCTACAGAAACAGATCAGCTGCTTGGGCTTGGGCCGCAGCCGACCCAGTACCAGGGCTGGTGCAGGGCTCTGGGCGTCAGCACCTCTGCAGTGCCTCAGCCGTGTGGCCGGGATGTCCATGGAAGACCAGTATGGAATAGGGGGTCTGGTGACCACGGACTGGCCAGGGGCAGAAGTGGGATGTGTTTGATAAGCTCCTCAAATAAGCATCCCGCACAGTAAGCGAGCTCTGCATCCCGTGGAGGCCCAAGCACTCTGCACCAGGGGAAGCCATGCACGTGTAGGCAGGGAGGGGCTTCCTGTTACCTCGGCGGGGTTTTCCAGACATTGTCAGACCCTTACGCAGTCTCCAGGCTGGCAGGTTTCTTTTTATCACATTTGGTGCTTAGCAAAGCACACACGGTTCTATTTGAAACCAGGCGTGTTTCCTTCTCCCCACCTTACCTCTGCCCTGGAGCCCTGGCAGCGGCTCTGTCCAGCGCCAGACACGCTATAAAGCCACACAAGGCACCGGGTGCACCTGCAGGGCCCTGGAGACACTGCTGCATCCACTTGCAGCCCCAAACTTTTCTGTTCTAAAATATAGAGAAAAATGTAAACGGTCTTTCCTTTTGAAGGGCTCTCAGGTCCTTTGTTTGCTTCTTCACATTGTGACGGGGCTGCCCCAGCATGGGGAGCCGGGGCCAGCACAGGGCCTGGTCCTCCATGCCGCCTGGGACCGGCGGGCCTGAGACGCATGTACCCCTGCGTGTGTTACTGGGTGTGTGACATGGACACTTGGTAGACTCTTTGTGAAGCTCTGAGCAAAACAAATTCCTCTCCCAATAATGGTGGGTTTTACTTCCTTGATCCAACCAGGTCAGGCTGTGTTTTCAGCCTTCTTGCAAGAAACTCTGCGGAGACCCAAAGCCAAGCACTGTCAGTTATTTTAGAAGTTAATCAAGTGAAAAAGAGAAAAAAATCCAAGGTGGCTAATTTCACTATTCTCTTGATGAAAATGTCTGTTTTGATGGCGTTTTGAAATTTTCCTCTAAGCCGTCCACCACTGAATCTTTTTTGCAGCTGCCAGGACCTGGGAGGCTCTGCGCGTTTCCTCCACCCGTGTGGATGGTGCGTGAAGTGCCCCGGAGTCTGTTTTATCTTTTGAGATTAAAACCTGAAGGCCACACTCTCCTAGAGTGCTTTGTGTATGTTTTAAGGCAGTAGTCAGAATCCGTGTGTCCATACCCGTCCCTAAACTGAGACAGGGAACCCTCGGCAGGCGGGAGGAGTTCACAAGTTTGCTTGGCATTGCGTGGGCCTCTTCCTGCAGACGTGGCGGGGAAACGAGCCAGAGGAGTGGACGCCACGGACCTACCAGGACCTCGAAGGGCTGCCGTGCATCGTGATCCTGACGGGCAAGGACCCTCTGGGGGAGACCTTTCCCAGGTACAGGCTTAATGACCCACTGGTCCCCGGCGTCAGCTCTTGGCCAGTGTAGGCCTGTTTAACGTGCTTGGTGGACCGCAAGGATAGTTTGGTGCGGGGATGTGCAAAGTAGAGCCTCCCTGCAGAGTGCCAGACAGCACCCGAACCTCTAGGGAGGGAACCACATTCTGGAAGAGCCACCGGAAGGGTGGAGAGGAAAAGCAGGATGTGGGGAGTAGGGGGGAGGACCGGGAATCAAACTCAGGACCTCACACTTGCCAGGCAAGTGCCGTGCCGCTGAGCTATATCTCTGGCCCTAAAAGCAGGATTTTAAAAGGTCTGTACATCTGCTGTCCCCACCGCAAGGGTTGGGGTTCACAGACCGAGCAGCCACAGTGACGGCTTTGGTTAAAGCTGTGAGATGTCGTTTTGCCCACACTGCTCTCCTTTCTAGAGTGAAGCAGAGGAGTCAAGCTCACTGGCTCGAATTGGCCCAAAGCCCACGGCCTGCCCAGCCACCATGGGCCCCCAGGCAGGCCAAGCCCCAGTGGGCCACCGACACCACGGTTTCCGTGCAGGTCCCTGAAGTATTGTGACCTCCGCTTAATCGACTCGAGCTACCTAACGCGCACTGCCCTGGAGCAAGAGGTGGGCCTGGCCTGCTGCTATGTCTCTAAGGAGGTTCTTCCGGGGCCCCCGGCCACGCTCGACCTCAGCGGGAAGGAGTCTGAGAGGCCCCTGGTTAGCGAGCTGGACCCGGACCGGGACCCGGACCCCGACTCTGAGGAGCTGCTCACCGACCTGGAACGGCCGCAGAGCAACAGCAGCGCCTTCACAGGAACCTCGGGTCAGTGCCCCACTCCACTTTCCTGGGGGTGGTAGGCAGGGGTGCTGTGTTGGAAGACCACAGTCCTTCACAGGCCATTTCCCCAGAGCCTGGCAACAGAACAAGCCCAGAAACCTCCGCCTGCAGTGTCCGCACGCCTGCTCCTCCTCTCAGGGATGCTGCCTCTAGTCTCTAGTCCATGCACAGTGGCCTGAGGCCCTGCGTGGCCTGGTCCCTGGCACAGAGCTGGGCGTGGCAGTGCACACCTGCGGTCCCGGCACCCAGCAGGCAGGGCCAGGGGCATGGCAATTTCAAGCTCAGCCCGGGCAGTTTTGCAGACACTGCTGCAAAAATGAAACGGCGCTGGGGATGCAGCTCCGAGTAGCCCTGGGTGTGGCCCCCCAAGAAGGGCAAATACATCGAAGCACAGAAGTGAAGGGAAGCCTTAGCCACCTGCAGAGCAGCGGCTGGGGCAGTGGGCGCAGGGCCCACCTGGCTTAGGGAGCAGCTGCACCGCCCTCCCGCTCTAACCCGGAAAGCGCCTTCCGGAAGGCGGGGTGGGGGGTGGGGGGTGGGTGCCAGGCCCTCGGAGCCCTTGACCAGGGCTGCGCGCCCTGTGTTGTGGTAGGGGACTAGGATGCAGACTGCGTCCCCAGGACCTGGGGGCACCCTGCAGGTGGGCGGGGTCAACGCAGCCCGAGCAAAGCAAGCTGGACAGCTCCTCCTAGCAAGCTGCTTGGGCCTCCTGCCCCGGCGGGCGGGCGGGCGGCGGAGGGGGTGGTGAGCCGCGCGTCCTCTTGCAGGTTCGGTCATGGAAAACGGGGTGAGCTCCTCCAGCACGGCCGACCGGGCCCCGCGGCGGCCCCTGAGCCCCGGCCCGCAAAGCCCGGCTAGCAGCGCAGGGCCCGGCGAGGCCAGCGACGCCCCGCGTCCGGAGTGCGACTCCCTGGGCCCCGCCGCGCCCGGGCCGGCGCCCTCAGCGCCCGCGCTGCCGCCCGCGGTGATCCTGTCGCGCGCCGCCTACCGCCTGCTGGGGGCAGCGTCGCCGCTGTCCTCGGCGCTGCTGCCGCACGCGGACGTGGCCTGGGTGAGCGCACTGCGGCCGCGGCCGAAGGGAGACGCCAGCGGCGAGGAGCTGTCGCGCTACTACCGGCGCTGGACGGCGGCGCGACAGCACCACGCAGACCATGGCCACCGGCCCGATGCCGCCGCGGGCGCCCGCGCCGGCCACCCGCGCCGCCTGCTGCTCACCGGGCCGCCGCAGGTGGGGACCGGGACGGGCGGCGGGGACGGGGCGGCGGGGACCGGCGGTGCGGGGCGCCGCGTGAATGCGCTGTCTCCCCGCCCCCGCCCCGGCGCAGGCGGGCAAGACCGGCTCGTACCTGCAGTTCCTCCGCATCCTCTTCCGCATGCTCATCCGGCTCCTGG
Organism: Hydrochoerus hydrochaeris; assembly: GCA_004027455.1. Taxonomy (NCBI): domain Eukaryota; kingdom Metazoa; phylum Chordata; class Mammalia; order Rodentia; family Hydrochaeridae; genus Hydrochoerus; species Hydrochoerus hydrochaeris. The sequence continues at coordinate 740,963 of PVLA01000108.1, forward strand.
AGGTGGACGTGTTCGATGAGGCGGAGATCAACGCGGGTGAGTGCGGGCGCGGCGCCGGCCCCGCTGCCACCCCCGCCCACAGCGGGGGTCCCCGGGTCGCCTTGGGAACCACAGCTCCGGTCGGCCCCCAACACCCCAAGTCCTCAAAGGGGGTCGGGACTAGAGGCCAAAGCCAAGGGGCTCCGGACTCCTCCTCTCCCGACGCCCCGCCCCAGAGGGCGCAGTGAAGACCGCACCTGGGGTAAACTCGGTGTGACAGCCGTGCCTCGTGTCCCTGGGCTCTGCGGATGGCGTTCTGGTGGCACTGGAACGGACTTTCTGCTCCGCCCCTGTCCTCGTTGCTTCTAACAGGGCCTCGCTAAGTCCCCAGCCCCGGTTCCCGCCCCGCCAGGGTCTAGGCTTGGGCTGTTACCCACCGTCCCTTCAAGCTTAAGACACCTTCACCTTAATGTGTGCAGTGCCCTCTGCTAGATCCCACCATCCGCCTGCGGGCCCGCCCGAAACAGGCCAACGCTTTCAGGCATGGGTTTTCTGCCCCACACCCCAAAACTTTTGGGTATCCGCCTCTGGAACCCGCACAGCCGAAGCCCTGAGTGACTGGAGCAGGTGGTACAGTACACGGCACAGCTTCGGTGACCAGGGTCCGCAGAGCCACCGCGGGCCCTCCTCATCCGCTCCACCGAGGGCAAGGCCCGTAGGCTCACCGCGCTGTCCGCGCTTCCTTCTCGGCTAGACCACAGCGACAGCAGCCCCTCAAGCCAGGCCGAGGGCGAGCCGTGGCCCGACCTGGAGAGCTTCAGCAAGATGCCCTTCGATGTGAGCGTGCATGACCCCAAGTACAGCTGCATGAGCCTGGTGTACACAGAGAAGCTGGCAGGCGCCAAGCAAGGTGGGGGTGCTTGGCACTGGGCGGAGAGCAGGATCCCTGGACACAACAAGAAACTGGGCCCCGGGTGTGTCCGGGACCAATGATTTCCATCCACCACACAGAAGGCGCCAAGGAGTGTAAGAGCAAGGAGCCGCGGAGGCGAGAAACCGTGTCCATGATGCTGACCAAGTATGCAGCCTACAACACCTTCCACCACTGCGAGCAGTGCCACCAGTACATGGAGTTCGCTGCTGCCTCCCAGGTGCCATCACCAGCCCTACTGGGCGCCCAGGGGTGGGAGCGCCAGGGGAGGTGGGCTGGGCGGGAGTCCAGAAGGACTCGGCTCTGCGTGGTGTTTTGGTGCCAGGGCTCAAAGCTGGGCTGAATGGGCAGCAGCAGAGGGCAGTAGCGCCTGGTGCTGTCCAGGCTAAGGGCTAAGTTCTGTGTCACCCTTCCCAGATTGCTCCAGAATGTTGTCTTGGCCCTGAGCCCCTGGCAATTCTTGGTTCTGCACAGCCTTGCGGCGCAGACCCATGAACCCGCTTCTGCCCCTCAGGACCAGGCCCTCACCTTCCCCACGCTGCCCAGGTGGAGCTGGGGGGTGGAGGTACATGCCTGGAATCCCAACACTGCGGGAGGCTGAGGCAGGAGGATCCAAAATTCCAACCCAGCTTGGGCAACTTAGCAAGACCCTGCTGGAGATAACACAGGCTGGCGCAGCTCGGTGCCAAGGCCCCTCCCTCACCATCAGTACCAACCCTGCAGCAGGGGCACAGCGGGGCACTGAGGGACGCTCGGAGAAGCAGCACACGCTGTCATCCCTGTCACATTCATTTTATCGGTGGGCTGTTCCGAAATCAGCTCAGAGTGATTTACCGTACACGATTCTAGTCCAGACCTATAACTAAGTTTTAGAAAACTTCGGAACTAAAACTCCCCTTTATAGTTTGTGATTACACAAAAATTTCCTATTTATGAAGCAAAATTAGAACTAAGGAAGAATAACACTTGGTTTTCTATGAAATCTATTATCTGGGCTAAAACCATTGGAAAGCTGGTAAAAATGCTGTCATCCTAGGGCTGGGGCCCAGGTTCAGGCTCAGTACCACAACAAAACAGAGGTCCTCTCTCAGAGCCAGACACTGCCTACCTGCCCCGTGGAGACCTCAGTGCTCAGCAAAGGGCCGGGCTTCAGGGAGACTGCTCTGGGTTTCGGCTCAGGGGAAGCTGGGGCCCAGGGGCCTGGCGCACTGTCAGTGGCAGCTGCCAAGAGTCAGGAGGACAAGCGTGTGCAGGCAGCACTCTCGAGCCCAGGCCTGCTGCTCTCCTGCGCATCCCAGCGAGCGCGGGCGTCCTCGGGCTCAGCTGCCTTCCCTCCCTTTCTTCCTTGCAAAGCAGATGTCGGACTCCACCCTTCACGCCTTCACCTTCTCCTCCTCCATGCTGGGAGAAGAGGTCCAGCTCTACTTCATCATCCCCAAGTCCAAAGAGAGTCACTTTGTGTTCAGCAAGCAGGGCAGGCACCTGGAGAGCATGCGGCTGCCCCTGGTCTCTGACAAGGTGGGTGAGGCCAGCCCAGGCCTGGGGCCGCTCTGCACCGCACACCTCTCGGGCTCTCACCCCTCTTTTGCTCTACCGTTTTGCTTCCTTTTCAGCAGAATTTGAATGCAGTCAAGAGCCCTATTTTCACTCCTTCCAGTGGTCGTCACGAGCATGGACTCCTAAACCTTTTCCACGCCATGGAGGGCATCAGCCACCTCCACCTGCTGGTGGTCAAAGAATATGAGATGCCGCTCTACCGCAAGTACTGGCCCAACCACATCATGCTGGTGCTCCCCGGCATGTTCAATAACGCAGGCGTGGGTAAGGGGCTCCTGGGCCGGGGGGCGGGCCCCAAGACCTGAGCGCCACTCCTGGCAGCAGGAAGCCTCCAGAGGTGCCTGTCCTCTTCCGGGTCACTGGTCCATGGCACCCTGGGAAGGGCTGGGATTCCTCCCAGTGCAGCTGCAGCTGTTCCAGGCTGAGCACCCAGGCTGGAAAACAACTGAGGAAAGGTGGTGAGGGGAGACCCCCTTGCTGCAAGGGACCCTGTGAGCACGTCCTGTGCTCCCCCCTGGGGTGGGGTGGGGTTCAGAGCACTGAGCCTTCACCGTGGGTGCTGTGCGGGGTGCACAGAGCAGAGGAGGCGCTAACCTGGGCTCTTCTTAGGGTTCGCCCTTCACGTTCTGTGGGTGCCTAAGGCAGCACCTCACTGATTTCAGCAGTGCAGGGCATCTTCCTGTGCTTGCTGGCCACCTATGCAGCTAGAAAATGCCATCTCCTATCCTTCAGCCCTTTTTCAGTTGGATATGGCTTTGTCATTATTAAGTTGCAGATATTCTTCACATACTGTATTCTGGATATTGACTCCTGATGGGATGAGTTATCTGTAAATACTGTGTGAACACCCATGTCATGGATTGCCTTTCCGCTCCTTGTCCTTTGAAGAAATCCAGCTTGTCCCACTTTTTCTTTTGGTATCTGTGTTTTAGGTGTCTTATGTAAGAGATTATTGCCAAATTCAGTGCCACAAAGTTTCCTGTGTCTTCGAAAGGTCCTTAGTTCTACCTTTTAAGCTCAGGCTCTGACCCGGTTTCCATTCATTCTTGCACACAGTATAAGGGAAGAGTACGGTTCCTTCTTTTAGATGGATGTGGGCACTCAGTCTCTGAAGCATCATTTACTGGACAGACAGTCCTCCCCCCAGGAATGGCCTTGGCTCCCTTATCAAAGCTCATCTGACCATCATGACAGGGTTGGCTTCTGGGCTGTGTGTCTGCCTTTATGAAGTCCTCCAGGCTGGGCCTGAAGTTGTGACCCTCCTGCCTCAGCTTACAGTGCTGGAATTACAGGTGTGTGCTGCCATGCCTGTCTGGGCTGTTTTGGTAGGCTGTTTACTTTGAGCTTATAAAAATGCAACTAATCTTTGGTGATGTTTTGTTTGCCACATGCTTGAATTCATTTACTGCTAACAGGGTTTTCTGTGAAATTTTCATTATTTTTCCCATATAAGGTATGTTGGCTGAGGACAGAAATCATTTTACATCTTCCGGTCCAATAGATGACTTTCTCTTGCATAATTGTTCTGGCCAGTGGGCATCCCGGTCTCTTTCCTGACTTAGAGGAAGCTGTCTCTCACCCTGACTGCCTGATGGTAGCTGTGTTTCACACAGGGCCTTTATAATGTTAGGAAGGTAAACTGCCAAGCACATGCTCTTGGAAGGTGGCTTTTCCTATGTCTCGGTATTACCTTTGCTCTAACCAAGCCATGTCAGGTCAGGGTTAGCATATTTTAGGCTCTTCGTTTCATTATCATCGCTCTTTCATCTCACTTTGGGGCAGTCCACTCATCCAGTGTGGCCACTTCCCAACGATCCTCTTGATTGTTGCTAGCACGCATCGATCCCTACCTTGTAGGCACTGTCTTGAGCACCGCACGCCTCTGCCACAATGCCACTACCTTCCTAGAGGTGGGGATCCAAGACTCAGGAGCTCACTGGTGCAGCTCACAGGATGGAAAGCAGGGGGCACAGGACCAGTTTCCAGTCTATTGTCACTGTCCCTTAGTCCTTCTGGCAAGAAGCAGACCAAAGGAAAGGTGGCAGAACTGTCTTCAGAGATGCTGCTGCCGGCAAGGTCAGGTGAACGACCGCCCACCCACGGCAGCTCTAGCTGCACCCCAGGGCAGGGCCTGGGTGTGGTGCTCCTAGGGCTGAACGCAGGTCACGGGACGGCTTGGCGTTTCCCCACCTGGACTGCTGGATTCTCACGCTCACTTCAGTGACTCGCCTGCCAGGTGAAGCAGGATGTGTAGCCGTGACCATGCTGCCTTCCAGGTGCCGCCAGGTTCCTCATTAAGGAGCTGTCATATCACAACCTAGAGCTGGAGAGGAACCGCCTGGAGGAGCTGGGAGTCAAGCGCCAGTGCGTCTGGCCTTTCATCGTGGTGATGGACGACTCCTGCGTCCTGTGGAACATCCACAGCGTCCAGGAGCAGACCAGGTAGTGAGGCTTCCGGGCAGTGCGGCAGAGCAATACCTTGGGCTCCTGGCTCCGAGACTGGGTCGCTGCTGCCTTGGTGCTGGGTAGAAACCATGGTGACACCAGCATTTCTCTAGAGACAGCTGCATCTCAGCTCAGCTTCTTAACTATGTAGGTGAAAAGTCAAGTTGTTTCACCCATGCTGAGTCCGTTACCTATGAAAGCTGGGCCCTAACAATGGTTCTCCTGGAACAGAGCTGCCCTCACAGACTGTGATGTCACAGCACCAGGTGGTGGCCAGGGGTTCATGAAGACCCATAAATGCTAAATAATGAAAAATCCTAAAATGCAGTAGTGTCTGCATGGCCTATAAACCTTGTGCCAGGTGGCCCTGGGCATTTTGTGTCCTGGTTTCCTCCATGGATTTGAAGCCAGGTTGGGTTTCATGTGTGCCTTACTGTGACCAGCACTGAGAAGCAGCCTTTGGGAGAACTAACTCTGGCTACCTCTTTGGTGACTGCAGCATGCAGCAAAGCGGCTCCTGTGGCCGAAAGCAGAGCCCTCTTCCCGCAGGCCCCCAGGACACCTGTGTGTCCCGGCATGAGTGACCCCTTCAGCAGTGACCCTCTCTCGCCTCTACCTTTCACAGCCAATCTGTGGAAGCTGGAGTGTCCAGTAAGAATGTGTCCTTGAAGAGTGTCCTGCAGCACATTGAGTCCACACCAAAAATCGTCCACTACGCCATCCTGGGCATTCAGAAGTGGAGCAGCAAGCTGACCCCTCAGAGCCTGAAGGCGCCGTTCTCCAGATGCCATGTGCACGACTTCATCCTCCTCAACATCGACCTGACACAGAACGTGCAGTACGACTTCAACAGGTAGGCGCCTCCCGAGAGGCAACCTGCAGGGCCTGCAGTACGGCCGGCGTGGTCACTCTGCTGCATGGCTTGGAGCCTCAGCCCCCTCAGACTACCTAGGCCAGTGATGGCGAACCCTTGGGCTTCCAATGATACTCAAGAGCCAGGTACGGCACACATGCTATTGGTGGCACTCACTAACAGATGGCAAGGGTGAATTCCTTACAAAAGACATGTGAGCCACCTCACTGTTCAACAGAAACTGAAAAAGACACAAAGATGGTGGAATTGATACAGAGCTCTGTGTAGACTCACAAGCAAGTAAGGCTAAGCCCTCATTCACCTTGAAAACCAATGAAATCACTTTCCCCACATGTAAGACCCAGAGGCCGCCATCCGGTAGGAAAAGGGCACAAGGGGGCAGGCAGCTTGGCCCTGCCTCCTGAATAAGCTGGGTCCTTACTCCTGGCAACTCTGAGCACAGCCAGCTAGCTGCACTGCCAGGAGCTGGGAAGTCCCTCCCTCGCCGGCCTCTAACCTGGCAGCTGCTGCCTCCACTCGCACGCACTGCTGTGCGCGGCACACAGAACACACGGTGCCGATTCTGCACAGGATACCCGCAGCCCCATGACATACTCGGACAGAAATCCCTCTTTGCATCCATTGATGCTGCTGTCATCAGGGTTGTCTGACAGCTCCACCAAGGCAGGGCCCCTCCCCTACAGCCACCGTCCAGTCTCTGCACGGTGGTCGGGCTGGGACAGGCACTGAGAGAAACCTGTCGCCGTGATTGTGATGCAGGTACTTCTGCGAAGATGTCGACTTTAACCTGAGAACCAACAGCAGCGGCCTGCTCATCTGCCGCTTTAACAACTTCAGTCTCATGAAGAAGCACGTTCAGGTTGGCGGGCAGAGGGACTTCGTCATTAAACCAAAGGTCTCGGTAAGGCTCGCAGGCTCAATTCCACTGCTCAAAACTGGTTTTTCAAAACTGGCCCATTTTAGGGTTTTTTTTTTTTTTTTTTTTTTTTTTTACATTTTGCAGCTCTGGTGATGATTGCAGTTACGCAAGGCTGTTGTGTATTAGAAGCAGCACAGTACCGGCGAGGTCTGTAGGCTGCAGTGATCACGAGGAACGGCGTGGAGGGAAGTGGCTGGGCCTATAGGAAGGCGCCCAGGCCGCCCCGCACACCTGGGCCTTCTCCCCTGAAAGCGCCCCTCACGCAGACCCCCACGGACTGCAGCTTCGGGGTAACATCCAAAGCTGTAGCGGGGAAGGGGGTTCTTTTTCCTCACCAAGTTGTGGGAGGCAAAAGGTGACATTCAATAGGTCCAGGACGTGTCCTGCAGGCCTAGAGACCAAGGCCCACTGGCCTAAGGACCCTTTCCTTCTCAGGTGGTTTCCTACAGAGCCATCTCTAGTTACATCTCCTTGAAGCCCTTTTTCTCTTTCCTGTTAACAGTCGTTCTCCCTGGGCGCATACTGGGCAGTCACCCGGGAAGAGGGATTCCCATTTCCTGCCTCTCTTCAGCTGTCTAACCACTCTCCCCTTCTCAGCGCAGCAGACAGGCAGGCACTGCTCCCCATGGAGCCTCTGCCCTGCTCTCCCAGGGGTGTTTTGCTTCGCCTCTGTCCTGATGGTTGTTTTCATTTACATGTGTTTTCATCATGGTGCTGTTTAGGGTAGAACTTAACCTTTAGGCCAATTTTTTTTTTTTTGAGGGGGAACATTCATAGGCCTTTGCTTTTTTCTCTTGGTAATCGAAACAGTATCCATCTATAGTATAATTAACAGTACAATTCAGTATAGTCCCTCTGTGGTGACAGCTGCAGAGCACTGCTGGGTGCCACCTTCACAACAGAAAAGCAGCTCTCAATTTTCAAGTCTAGAAACCCATCAGCAGCCTTGGCTTGCAGGAGAGTCCAGTAATGTCCTATGAACACTGCGTCTCTGTTCTAGACACCAGCATCACGCAGTTCCTAGTGAGATTCTGGAGGGCAGGGGGAGTTGAACCCAGGCTGTGAACGCCATGCAAGTGCTCTGCCACAAACAGCACTTCAGCCCTTTTTAACTGTATTTAAGATAGGCTGTCTCTAAGACATGCAGGCTAGCTCAAACTTGTGAGCCTCCTCAATAGCTGGGGTTACAGGCGTGAGCCATCACACACAGCTCAGAGAAGTCCCAGTGTCAACTATGCAGTTGTATTTCTGTTGCCAGAGCACAAGCTGACCACTCAGTGAACTGTTCCCGCAGACTGAGCCTCCCCTGCTCTGTCAGAGCTACTTCACAGCGATGTTCCTTAGATAATGTGTGAGAAAAAAATGTAACTCAAAGAATGCTTGTCTGGTCCTTTTCCAAGTTTTTAATGGGCCACCCAGCAGCAAGGACTGCCCAAGGGAGCTTAGGAACCCCCACCTTTGGGTTTGGGGGCTGACATAAGACGCAAACCAACCATACATAGCGGCATGTCAGAGACCTCCATTGGACCTTACTTTCCAAAAAGCCTGCTTCCCACTGTCTCTTGCCCGTGGTATATGCAACATATTGAATGCTATGCTGTTGATTATTCCCAAAGGAGGGAAATTCGGGACCAGAAAGGACAGACACATGCTAGAGCTGTTTCTCACTGTGCTGTGACTAATCCAGTAGGTCCCCTCACTTGGATTTTAATTATCCGAGGTCAACTGCAGCCTGCAGATACTCAGATTCCCCTAACAGTTACCACTGGCTGCCATGACACGGTGCTGCACCTCTTACCGTGCCAGCACAGGGCCAGGCCTGTCTGCAGTCTCGGGCATACCCTGGGGTCCTGGAACCCAGCCCCAGGACAGGACGCCGTCTGGAGCCTACCAGACCCGACCTGGCACCTCCTCACCCTCGGCTCGGCTCTTGCAGGTGTCCGAGAGCTCGGCGCCCATCCAGCCCCTGCAGTACGTGTGTGCCCCAGACAGCGAGCACACGCTGCTGGCGGCCCCGGCACAGTTTCTCCTGGAGAAGTTCCTGCAGCACGCCGCTCACAAGCTCTTCCCCAAAGCTATCCGCAGCTTCGAGAGCCCCGTGCTGGCCATCGACTGCTACCTGAACATCGGCTGGGAGGTAAATCGGTGGCCAGCACTGTGCTGGCCAGCCCCCACCCATTTCTTTCCTGTGTTAGCTTGGTCTGAGCCCAGGACACGCTCTGGAAAGGCTCAAAGCCGCCGCCCCCCACCCATCCCTCTCTCACTGTGCCCAAAGAGCGGCAACCAGTGAGCTCCACAATGACTGCCCTGATGACCTCGGGGGTGGCAGCTGCTTGGAGTGCCTGTCTTGGGAGCTGGGTCCCCTCTACAGCACAGGCTCTGCCAGGCACAGCGTGTCCGCACCCTCCCCAGCCGGCTTCCTCCACCTCCCACCTCTGAACGTCTCAAGTTCACCCCTTTTAGGTTTTGGTTTTTGGCTTTTTTCCAGTTTTAGGTTTTTATTTTGTTCAGTGTCACTTGTACTTCCAGACTTCTCCCATTAAGCTCTCCCTTGAGATTATTTTTTAGAGTTTAACCTATATTATCTTCATTAATGTAATATGTCCTACATATCAATTTTTTTCTTTTTTTTTTTAAGAGACAGGGTCACACTACGTAGTTCAGATTGGCTTTGGACAATGTAGTTGAGGTGGGCCTCAAGCTTCCAGGGAGCCTCTTATAATAGGAATAAAACATTTCAGTGCACTACATCTTCTAGGGCTTTCTCTGCATGTGTGCTGGTCTGTACACATACCTTTAACATATCAAGTCCAACTGTATTCAGTTTTGGAATTTTTTTAAGGTTCATGATGTTTCAATAATCTGTTGTGAGTTGGGCCATGAGCTGTAAATTTTTCATAGGTGAAACCATCAGATGCAGCACAGTCTCGCCAGCACCTGTGCACATTAGACCTGGGGCCTAGGGCTCCGCAGCCTGCTCCCCAGAGCACAGGGCTCCCTCTAACAACTGGGACCACTCACCAGGTACTTATGAAGGGGTTTACACAAATCACTTAATTCCCACACAGACCTGTGAAAAAGGCACCATTGTGACCTCCAAGATGAGCAACTTAGGCCCAGTGGGATGCAGGGCACTGTCCAGGGCATCCCAGCCACTAACGAACCCACGCCAGCTGGCCACTCCTCCTGCCACTTGCTCTGTGAACTCCATCACAGCCCTGGGGTTTCCATCCTGTCACCTTCTGTATGCAGAGGCCATCCGAGCTACGAGTGTAAACCCATGCTGCTTTAAGTGTCTACCCAATTGAAAATTTAGATATAGCTAGATGAAAAGATGATTTAAAATATTTTACCGTCAGTAAGGTAATCTAAACATTTAATCGTCTGTAAGTATGTCTTCCTAGAGGAAGGGCTGCTCTCAGTTACACTCATGGAGGGGCTGTTTCTCAGTATTCATTTGTCACACCAGTTCTTTCCTATGAAAAGTGGCATTTAAGGTAAAATCTGGCACACTAAGCCAAACGTGACAAAAGCTGAACTCAACGGAAAAAGGTGTGGCTCCGGACCACACCCTGGCCAAGAAGAGAGCAGGCTTGGGCCGCCTCGGCAGCCCTGCCCGCCTGACGCCGCGCTGTCTCTGCTTGCTGCCTGCAGGTGGCCATATGCTACGTCAGCTCCAGACCACACTCCAGCAACGTCAACTGCGAAGGGGTGTTTTTTAGTGGACTTCTCTTGTACCTCTGTGACTCTTTTGTAGGTGCTGAACTTCTTAAGAAATTTAAGTTTCTAAAAGGTAAACCAAATTTAGTATCTTGATTGTAAACATTACTGCTTCCCACTAGAAAAAATATTCAGAGTTGAAACACCTTACGAAGAAAACAATCCTTCAATATCGATTTTGGCCAATAATCTGGCTACCTGAGTTTTAAAACAACCACTGGGCAGCCTATTCAGGACCCCTCCTGTCTCCCAGGACCCCTTCCTATTCCCCATTGCTTTCCTCCAAAAATTTCCTACTCTAAAAAAGGCCACTCACCTCTGTAATTAAAGGAAGAAACAGAAGTGGTGAAGTCAAACCACTGTTACGGTTTTTTGTCTTTTGAGACAGGGCTTCACTAAGGATTTTTATGCTGGCCTTGAACTCACTTTGTAGCCCAGGCTGGGAGCTCTCCTGCCTCATCCCCGAGTATGCCACCCCCACCCCCAGCCTAAACTACTGCTGTGTTACATGCGGGTGAACACCCACATTTAAGAGCGTGTGAAATGAGCCCCTATTTATGTTAGAATGTTCTTCATACTCTCCAGTTTAAACAGAAACCAAGTTAATGAGTCCCCTGCACATGTATTACCAGCGAGCACAGATTGTGGTAACAGGAATGCAGTCACACATGCCTGGGCCAGGAATCACAGTAACATTTGTGTAATTGTGTCCCCAGACATGGCCCCTTAGTTGTGATCTGGAATAGACGCTGAAGTTATTTCAGCAGATACACATCATACAAACAGATACACTGACCTCAGAACAAACTGCGGATTAACCACCACAGAGGACAGAGAAGATGAGCTGTGAGCTCAGTGAGGACAGAACAGGCCATTTCCGCGGGTGGTGGGGGTGCTGCCCTGGGGCGCTGCTAACAGTGCTACACGGCCCAGACCCGCTTCCACCCACACAGCGCACGGGACGCGGTCCCAGGGACACACGTGAAAGCAGCAGTTCCTGTGGCAGGTGGCACTGTGTTTGAGATTTCTCATGGCACACTCTTTGAAATTGTGGAAATTGCAAAACTACTTGCTCAAAACAATTCTGATAGGTCACTTACCTGAGCAGCCGCTTCTCAGAGGTGCCAGACTGGGACTAAATCAGAGAGAGGAGGAGAGGCCAGGGTCCTTAGCCCAGTGCCTAAGACGCATTTCTGCCTTTTTCCGGAAGGTGCTACCCTGTGTGTCATCTGCCAAGACAGAAGCTCCTTACGCCAAACAATTGTCCGATTAGAGCTGGAGGATGAGTGGCAGTTCCGCCTGCGGGACGAGTTTCAGACTGCGAACAGCAGTGAGGACAAGCCCCTCTACTTCCTCACCGGGCGCCACGTGTGAGCTGGGAGACGAGGCCAGCCAGGGATGGCGGGGAGGGACAAGCGACTGGCGATTTTTCTCTAAAGTACAATCACTGTGGAGCAAAGTGCAACCTATTTCTACTCTCCAAAGTACTCCCAGATCTGGCGCAGGTCTTTGGGGACATCACTGTCCTTCCTTTGGTTCAGGTGAACACCACAGACGGTTACGTGGTGAGGACGCGCTCTGCCCGTGGGAGCCGAGGAGATGGGCATGGAGTGCGCGTGGATTTCCATACACTGTGTTAGGGAAACCGTCAGCATGAGCCAGCATGAATGTGTCACGTGAGAGTCACACCACTGGTGTGGGATTAACTGAAGATTAATGCTTGAGGCCTAAGCCCTCGGATTCTCTTCACATCTGTACTTTGGTACAGTATTACTCAGGGGTCTGATACGATAGAATGTAGAAGATATTCGTATTTAAAAAACAGTAGCTTTGTCTTTCTGTGCAGTGTTAGTTTAAAATTTATAATCTTATATGTATTGAAACTTGGCAAAATTTCCACAGGAGTTAAAAGTTTACTATTTAAACAGAACAAACAAATCAGTAAATGCAGAGCAGACATTGTATGCATTTAGGAAGCTTCTCCTAGCTTATTTCCCTTGCTTTTGCCCTTTTACGTGTCCACGTCACCACGAACACGGACACTGATTAATGCTGTGCAGGAATCCACTACAATTGGGCCAATTCACACGCTCTCAGCAGTCAACCTGCACACCTCCTGGTTTAGCTGGGAGTGAACAGCTGACACCAGCAAACCCAAATGCCAGGCCGAGGTCCCACTGTGGAGAGGAGCTAAGTTGTTTCTGTCAGCAACTTGGGCAGAGCTTCTTTAAAAAGACAAACCGAGCATTGGCTGCCTTGTGTGGACAACGCAAACTGCTGAAATGGGAAACACAGCCATAGGAAGAGAGCTGGGACTTGTGCCACTGACTTTTTGGTGAGGATTAAGAAAGATTCCCAGAAGTCTTTTTGGCTGTTAAAATCAGCAAGTGGTATCTAACCAATGTCAACAACAGGAGGCACAAATTTCTATGGGTTTCTCATCAAGTATTTTAATCAAAACCAGATTTTGGGGCTGGGGATTTAGCACAGCCACCTAAGCATCTGCCTTGTAAGCGTGCAGTCATGAGTTTGATCCCTGGTACCAAAAACAAAAAAGCCCCAGATTTTTAGAAAGCATTTTAAAACAAATAGTCAATTGGAAGTTTACATTACTCTATTTCTTGTTCTTAAACAATCTGAGATTTTTCTCATTAGCCCATAGATAGGTATCACTTTGTCCCTACTTAAAATGGCCATACTTGAATCTGTCTTGTGAAACTACTGAGAGGCCCTACAAAGCCTGCATTTGCTGAGAAAAAATAGTGTTAACTGATCAGCTTTATTATCTTGTAATAACATGGAGTTTACAGCTAGTGAAAAGATGGAATGTATTCAGACAAAACAGACTGCAGATCTCTTGGTTTTAGTACAGCTACTTTTGTGATGCTTTAAATTTTGAAATGAACAATTCCTTTTAACCCTGTTTTTAATTGTCCAAAGAGGATCTGCCTTACATATGCTTCCAAAACTATTCCATTTTAGTACAGCTCGTTTTCTGGCCAAGAGGTACATTCTGAACAGCTGGACTTACGTATGAGTATATTTCACATGTCCTATTTCTTTAAAAAGGCCTGGTACAGGTGATATCATGAATTCCACTGTTTGTGCAATATTCCAACAACATTTACTGTAGAGAGGAAATAAAGTACTTGAAGTAATTTTTAAATAATTGTACCTGGGGCAGACAGCCTCTCAAGAGTTTCTTTGGGCTTTATAACTTCATAGTCTAAAGACCATTTCCTAAAGTTACTTGAGATACCAGTACTCCATGATAGTTAGGGCTGCACTCTGAAAAATTCAAATGATTAAGAGTTCATAACTACTGTCCAACTCTGGAGAACAAATGTCAGAAGAAAGCCAAAAGGCCGCCCCAACAATGGAGAAATCTACGCTGACCTGCCTGTTCTTTCCAACCCAATCCCACCAAGGTTTGGATCTTTTAAAATCATCTTATCAGTGTCACTCTGTAGAGAATGTTAAGTCCTCTTGAAGGATAAAATTGCACAAGCACAGGACGCCATGATCTGCTAGTGTATGTCTCAGCGTGTCAATGTTAGGCTTTTCAACCCTTTACACTCTACTGTGGGGCGAATGGATTCGCAAGGCCCACACAGTCACTCGTGAGAGACCTGCTGACCGCAGCGTGAGTGACGGCTCACACAGGTTAATACTGAATGTAAACTAAAAGTTAGAACTGTTACAGTCAATTTGTTCTTGCTGTAATTTATGCAGCTGCTTTTTGTGACTTAGAAAAGGGAGCACCTGTTATTTTATTACTGTAAAATTTTCTTAACCAAAATGGTGAATTTCACTAGTCTACCTCATATTTTCTTTATGATTTAAAGATGTCTTGTGTCAACTGTATATTCTTGTCCTTTCATTTAATTTGGTGAATGTATTAAAATTCTCTCCCATTCCCAGCCCCAAAAAAGTCTGCTTTCTTTCAATAAATGCAGTGAGCTTTCTGACTCCACCAATGCCTAAGAAACCCCCTCCCCATAGGCTGGGTGGCTCCAAGCGTCCGCTGCTCTGGCACAGTGGCCTGAGAGTGCTAAATATTTCTAAACAACAACAAAAAACCCTTAACTTGTATAAAGCAGACACAGCCACATAAATCTGCAGATCTATGTGCAAAATCACAGGCGACAACTAGAAGTTACCAGTTATATTTACAATGCATCCATCACAGCCTTTCATAGATGACAACTACACTCACTATTATTCTGCTCCAAAACACAAGTATGAGTTGCTTGAGCTGTGTGGTAGGATGCAAGGTGATACTATTAACTTTCCATTTATTTCTAAACACTAATTTACCAACTCTTGAAAACAAATAAAAGGAAAATACCATTTTAGCTCTAATACACAAAGAGCAATAACAGACTGACACAGAACCCACGGACACATCCTGCCCGGCCAGAGCCTCCCGGCTCTCACCTCAAGAAGGGCAGGAGCGCTGCCTGCCAGGGGCCACCGCACACCAAGTGGCTGCCTCAGAGACACTCGCACTCATGGCTGAGACTCGCTGAACCACCTCCGCCCAGAACAGCGATCCTCAGGCTTCTCCTGAGACAGGGAGGCTGGCGCTTACACTTCGTCAGAGTCTAGAGTACTGCCTGACCTCCCAAAGAAGCCATCGCTAAAGATGCCGATGTGATGGTCTATGAGGTCAATGGAAAGTCACTCACATAACAGACTCCCTGAGCTGACCTATCTACTTCAGTGACCACAATGTAACGACAGAGGGACTAAGTTATGGAAAGAAAAGACAATACTAAGATGTTGATATTTTCAACCATTCTGTTGCATAAATAGCCCAAGATATTTTACTTTTGTGGGGAGGAGAAATACAAAACTCTCCCTTTTTGGCAGCAGCGGGAAAAGGGAGGGGTTCCTGGTTTTTCCCTACCAGAAGGCCCAGGAACCTGAAAATGATGAAAGATACATGTCTGCAATCACTACCGCAGTAATCAACTCCATAGTCTTAGCCTTTGGTGAACTATGGCTGGGTGCAAGACAGCCACGTTTTCATCCAGAGCCACAAGTCCCTAGCTGGGCAGCACAGCCAGCCAAAGCGACGGAAACATCACCACAGTGCCAGGTGTGGCGGAGCCTGCCTGTAATCCCAGCACCCAGAGCTGACACAGGAGGATCACCACATCGGAGCCCGGCAGGGGTAACTCAATGAGACTCAAAACGGGGGGTGGGGTGGGGTGGGGTGTGCTCCTCAGGTTAAGAGCCCTGTGTTCAACCCCCGGGCCCACCGAAACGAAAAGTCACTGCAGTCTGCTGTACTCGTCGACTGCCTAGAACACACATCGGTCATTGTCTCTCGAGCAATAGGAACTGGTAAAATACTGCTCTTTGTAATTCTTATGAAAGTGAACTACCAGGTCCACACAGGCAAGGCTAGACATTTTCACAGAGAACCAACAACAAAAACCACAGACACTTTTCCATAAGTGGCAATCTCAGAATCTCCCTGGCTCTGAAGCTTGGTCACAGGTGCTGGCTGGTCTAACACACGCTGCTGTTGCCTCTACCACCGCAAGCATTGCCCACCTGCCGCTGGGCTGGGACAGTGTGACAGATTCCCTTTCCCAATCCATCTCGTTCTCCCACTCGCCCCTGACCCATGGACTTTGCTCAGTCCTTCCCAGGGACTCTCCTCTAAGACACTTACAGGATGGCATTCCTCTGACCCTCTCCCACATTGCCCTTTTCCAAACCCCAAGATGAACTCTTCAGAAGCTTGCAGTAACTAAACTGATACACGCACCTGCTCGGCCCAAACTGAAACCCTGACCCTGCATACATGACAATCCGGGGGCTGGCGTGCTCCCCTTGGAGGTGAATCGGCTCATAGAGTGTGGACAGCATGCGTAAGCTTCCAACCCCACTATCACCACCCATCGCAGCCCAAAACCCCAACACACGCTGAGCTCACGCTGTCCCATGGATCCTCCCAATCCCATTCCAGGGTGCTCCCATCAGCCAGTCCAGCCAGGAGGTTCCCCAAGCCAAAGCTCCCACTAAGCCAACATGCTTTGCCATTATTCCTTACTGGCCAGTTATAAGCTCTGATCAGCCCTTCAACTGGATCTTTTCACTATGTCCCCAGTTCCTCATCTTAGATCATCCCCATATCACAGCTTTTGTCCAGGGTTAACATTTTTTATACAGACTATTATAACCATTTTGTTTAGTTTTAGCAACACTCCGGGGTGCGGACCTATGTCCCAGCCTTTCATAAAGTTCTACTTTTGGTACAGAATTTTACTGGCACAGAACTTGCCTTGGCCTCTGTGGCTGGGACCACAGGTCACCAATGACCCCAGTCAGCAGTCCCTTAATTATCTTCAAACTTCCAGATGCTTCACACAGCCTTTTTGACTTTTGACACAGGGCCCTGCTAAAACACTACCCTGTCCAGGCTGGACTCCAACTTGTACTCCTCCTGCTTCAGTCTCCTGGGTTTACAGGTGTGTCCCACAACACCCAACTGAAATTCCAGATTCTTATCTTGTAAATCCTACTGAATAGTGCTGTCATGGTAACTGAATACAATTAATACTGAACTAAACAGGGTCTGACACAGCAAACGCCTAACTGTGAGGTGCTACTAGTCCTATTCTTCGACAAGTAACTAGCTTATAAAACTGGAGGGGCTGCATTCATCAGAGGGTAGATACTCTCACTGTTACTTTCTACCCCAACAAAAACTACTGAGCTTATACCACTTTCTAAATAATAAAAGCACAGCCGAGCATGGTGGTGCAGCCTGTAAGCACAACACTCAAAAGAGTATGACACAGAACGATCACAAGTTCACTGCCAGCCTGGGCTACCCCAGAATTTAAGGCCAGCCGGGAATATATACAGCACGATGTCTTGAAAACCCTAAATCACAATAATAACAACAACAAAAAAAAAGCACAGAAATCTACAGGGAATAAAACCCTAAGTAAAGCCCTAAATTCTGGCCAGTTTTCAACAGAGATATGGTCAGTGCTCATGCTTGGGCACTGCCCTTTATTTCTATGAAGGACTGGCCAAGTACCACATTACTAGAATAATCACAAAAGATTCTGCCATCTGCAGATTCAGTTCTGCGGAGCTGCTGCTGACATAATGAGCTTTTGGCACATGGTGAAAATGACTTTGCAGAAACCAGTATTTTAAGCACATTTTAAGGTTCTCAACACCCTGGAAAAGCACAAATGACAATACAACATTATCTTAATACATTTATCACTTAGAAAAAGCTATCAAGTATTTTATTATTTTATTCTACTTTATATACAGGTCATAAAAGGCCACAGCAGTTTTCAGTATATAAACCCTTTAAAAGCAGAGGGCACCAGGAAGGACAGACAAGTATCAAAATGAAGTCCCGTAATGAGGGTGTACACGCAGTGCAGTACTTCTGAGAGTAACGCGCAGATACCCAGTCAGTCACATTTAGCCTGCAGCTATTCCACTGTTTCACAATCCTCTTTGAGATCTGGTCACAGCCCAGTTGTGCCAAGTTGACATTTATTTAAAACAAAAATTAGGAAATTAAACCAGAATAAAACTATGAACTCAGAGGGTACCTTTTGTAATTCCAGTCATCTGCAGCTCTCCATGAAGGAAAGCTTCAATTCTCCACCCCTCCCGTCTTCCTGCTATCAAGGATAGGAAAGAGAAATGGAAGAAAAAGCTCACTGTTCCACACTGTCCTGCAGCTTACAACTTTCCTTCTCTGAAGGGGTTTCTTCAGAGTATACTTCAGGCCTTTTAAGAATCAGCTTCAAATTCCTGAACTCGCAATACTGCAACACCCTTCAATGATAACTCAAAACACTGGCTTCCACTGTGTGAAAATACAGTCTTTAGACCTGTAACTGGTATCAGCAGATCAGTATAAAAAAATACAGTACCACGCTACACTGCTATATTTCCGTATTAAGAACTTCAAAATATACTTATCACTGAGACCATAGTCCTTGCATTAGTTTTCAGTCCACTATGAACAAATTATCTGCTGCATGTAAACATGTCTAAATAACTATAGATAAAATACATCAATCATAAATTTCTGTAAAAGATAATAAAATATCTTCTTTAAAAAACAGAACAATAAGCTATTACTGCATTGTTTCCAATTTTATGAAAATGGAACAACCACATGGTTGTTGCCAGTCCTGAGTTCATTGTAATAAAAATGGCCCTGGTTCCTGGTTACAGTCAGCAACCAATCCACTCTCTCCAACAGACAGTGTCTTCCAGCACGGTGGGCGGATGTGTTCTAGGTGGCATTCTGTCCGTTAATAAAGTTATATACCAGAAACTGACCAGTGCCACAGTACTGTGTCGCAAACAGTTTTCCATCAGGAGTGGGATCTGAGAAAGCAATTTCTTCTTTACTCAAATATGAGCCATATATAAAGTTACTCCTATTAAAAAAAAAAAGGGAGGGGATATGGAAAGTTTAAAAAATTAGTATTTCTAATTTGAAAATTGGGGGGAAAAAACCCTATCAAATTCATTTTGACTAGAAAGACTGTTTAGCAATGACACACTATCCTAAAAATTGCTGAAATAATTATTCACCTAAAATACTACAATATTTGAGTGTTTAAAATTTCTAAGAGCAACAATGTAAAAAATACATACCCATTATCTTGTCATGATAAAAACATTCAACAACTAAGACAAAAAAACTAACCAAGTCCATCAAGAAATATCAGAGTTAAAGGTGAAAGGCTGGAAATTGTTCCTGAACAATGAGAACAAGGTAAGGCTGCTCCTGCCTCTCTTGAGGACTACAGGTCCCAGCCAGGCCAACTGGATGGGGGAGGGGAGGGGAAGGGAGGAGAGGGAGGAAAGAAAGAATGAAAGACAGAAAGATAGACAGACAGAAAGAAATGGCACCCAGATTGAGAAAAAACAAAGCTATCTCTTCTGCAGGCGACATGATTTTATGTACAGCAAATCCTCAGGCATTCATAGAAAAATGTGACATCTAATAAAAGAGTTGAGCAAGGTTACATATACGAGACTGACACTCAAACATCAACTGTATTTGTTATACACTTACAAGGAACAATCCAAAAATAAAATTTTGAACAAATTCTATTTAAAATAACATTAAAAAAGAATAAAATAGGAATAAATTTGACCAAAAAAAAGTGCAAGATCTATAAAATGAAAATCATAAAATACAAGGATATGCCAAGTTTATGGACTTAAGAGACCTAACATCATTGAAAGGGCATTACTATACAAACTGGTCTACAACTGGCTTCTTTGGAGAATCTGACAAGCTAATTGTAAAACTCACATGGAAATACAAAGAATGCCAAATAGCTACAAAAATATTTAAAAAGAAAATCCAGAGTATTCACATTTCCTCATTTCAAAATATACTGCAAAGCTACAGTAGTCAAAACTTGTAGCACTAGTGTAAGAACAGACACAACTAACAGAAAAGAACTGACCGTCCAGATACAATCTTCACATTCAGGTCAATGAGCTGCTGTGTGTGCCCAGACTACCAACCTTCGGTGGTAAGAATGGTCCTTTTCAACAAATGGTGCTAAAATAACAGGACATGCACAAGCAAGAGAAGAAAGTACGTGGACGTGTGACATCCCACCTCACATCACATACAATCATCAATTCAAAATGCATCGAAGACCTAAATGTAGGGACTAAAACTATAAGAAAATAACACAGCTATGAATCTGTGTAACCATAGGTTAGAAAACAGCTTAAAGTATGATACAACAGAAGTAACAAGAAAAAAAAATTAATTAGAGTTAATCAAAATTTAAAACTTCTGTACTTTAAAGACATTATCAAAAAAGAATAAAAAGATAATCACAAAATGGTAGAAAAATATTTGCCAGTCATATATATGGCAGGGGACTTGTATCAGAATACATAAAGAGCTATGCAATAAGGAAAGGAGTTTTAAAACACAATTTTAAAATGGACATAAGATCTGAGTGAGCATTACTTGAAAGATAAACAAATGGCCAATAAGAAGCACAGGAAAAGATGGCCAGTGTTAGTTATTAGGGAAATGCAAATCAGAACCACAAAGAATCACAACTTCCTAACCACTAGGATGACTTAAAAAAACAAAAGAAAGACAACAGAGGCTGGGGATACAGCTTAGCAGCAGCAGTGGCCGCCTGGCAAGCACAAGGTTGTGAATTCAACTCTTGATACACACACACACACACACACACACACACACACACACACACACACACGATAGTAACACGTACCAGTGACGGGGAAATACACTGTGAGACAACCACCGTGGACAACAGCATGGAAGCTTCTTAAAAACACTAAATTCCGGCTAGCACATTCTACATCACAGCCCAGCAACTGTACTCCTTAAGATAGAACCAAGGGAAATACACATTCACACAAAAATTGGTAGATGGATGCTAGAAAAAAGGATTAATCCTAATAACCACCCAGTAAAAATAACCCAAATGGAAATAAAATGGTCTAACTACATAATATTGTATTATTTGGCAGTAAAATATGTGTGTGTGTGTATGGCACAATTATATTGTACTGTACCGTGGAAGATACCTGAGAACCTGTCGGTGAGAGAGACTCACAAGCGGTCATATATTGTGGGATTCCATGTACAAGAATATAAAATGTTTCCAATAGGCAAATGCGTTCACACAGACAGCAGACTGGTGGCTGCCAAGGATTGGGGGCAGAGGAAACAGAGTCACTGCTAAGGATATGGGGTCATCTGGGCACAGGGTGGGCAGAAATGTCCTCAAATGAGATAGTGGTGATGTCTTCTGGATTATAAACTGGAAACATTTTATGGTACATGACTGTATCTCAGTAATGTCATTACTAAAAAGAAACTTGTTAAATTTAGCCAGCATGTACCCTGCTGATCGAATATTCACACTGTTATCTTCATCAAAAGAAATTCCGGATATTTAGAAAGACCATATAAGAAGGAACGGTAAGTGATAAAAGCAGAAATCATGTATTTTACCAAAAAGGTTACTCACTTATCAAACAGAAAAAATACAACTACATTTTTTTAAAAAAAATAAACTACAGTCATTTACAGTTGCCACAAGATTTAAAGGAAAGACAATACTCTCCTTAAATTTGTTTGTTTATACCCCAGTCCATTTTGAGACAACGCCTCACTAATGTGCCATGCTGCCGAGGCTGGCCTTGAACGTGCCTCAGTCTCCTAGGACACTGGGGTAACAGGCACCCGCCTCCATGCCTGGCTGGGGCCATCACTTACTTTGTCAGCTCACTTTCCAGACTTACGTCTGAAACAGCTAAAAGCAAATCTGCCTCTTATGACGAGAGTGCCAGCTGAGCTCTTCCAGATCATGACTTCCTAATAAAACTAACAGGGACAGACCAAATATGCATCAAGGATCTAGAAAGAGCTTCAAGCCTTAGAATCTCCAATAATGGATTATTCTGAAGGCCACACCTCAAGGTAACAACAGCTGATCAAGATCCTACAAACAAAAACAATACCTAAAACTTTTGAAATCCCCACTAATCTTTTACCAAACATGCTTTATAGAGCAAACCCCAAACCTCTGCCAGGCATGAAGGTGCCTGACTGTAACCAGAAGAACTGCCTCAAGTTAGAGACCAGCCTGGGACACACAGCGAGACACTACAGAAAGAAATTAAAAAAGACAGAAAGAAGGGAGGGAGGGGGAGGGCAGCCAACCTATGATGTATCTTGTCTCATCTTTATATCTTTGAAAAATAATCAAGTTATAAAAAACTAATGAAACTTAATTTATAAATATTATAACATTAAGATACATTTTTCTAAAAGCTGAACTTTCACAAACTTTTCACATTTTTTCCTTTACAATTCTCTAATGGCAAACACTGCTTGAAGTAATGGGTTAGACTGGCCTAACGATACAAACTAAGACAAAATGGTCTCCTAATATTTAATCTACAGTGCTTTCTTCCTCCTCAGATGAACTTTACACAAAAAATACACTGACTCAACACACTGACAATCTCACAGAAAATTTCTAATACAAGTTTGAACTTATGACGAACTCTGAACTAAAGCTCAGCTTGAACCCTGACAAACGATGTGAAGGGCGCGCGGAGTTACCTCAGGCATTCGATCATGCGGGACGCTATTTTCTGCCGGCGCATCAAGCTGAACACCCATATCCGGCTGATCCCACATATTGCAGGCTCTGGCAATGTTGAGCAGCACCAAGCTTTTTGCCTTTCAAATCTGACTTTTTCTTCTTCTGACCTGATAACTGGAAGTTTCTCTTCTATGACTCTGTAGCCCTGAGAAATGTCAAAATTGAAACATTCTTAAAAGTAAGAATATTAACTGGCAACTGCCTAATACTGAGCTAGCTGAAGAGATCACATCCATCTGGCTTCTGATCAAAGTTACAGGATCACTTATGCTTTTTACCCATATTCTCAGAAAACGGGCACATCTGGATCCCCGTTCTGTTTTGTAACCTTGAGAAAGTCACTTAATTCCCCTCAGCTCTGGGTACTGCACCACTTAGTTAGGGATATCCAGTCTCTCACTTTTGAGAGATCAGATAAAGTAATATGTACAAAGCCTTCAGGAGCTGAGACAGGCTCCTTCACCTCCTGTGTTCTGAGGACCAGCAAAAACACACAGCAAGGTGGGCATAGAGGCGCATGCCTGTAATTCCAGCACTCAGGAGGCTGAGGCAGGAGAATAGCATGAGTTCAAGGCCAACCTGGGCCACAAAGTGAGTTTAAGGCTAGCCTGAACTACATAGCGAAACTCTTGCAAAAAGAAAAACAGAAACCATGGTCAGAACTCAGAGGCAATAACTGGTCCTGTAACAGCCTGCACAGTATTTGGGTTCACAACTACACAAGAACTAAAAATAGGGGCAGCAGAAAAATCAAGAACTTAAAAAGGTCCTTTCCTCATACTCATCTGTTTGAAATAAGTGAATAACAAAATATTGTAAAAATAAATAAATAAAAATAAAATATATACATATATATGGCTCACTTCTGCCGGTATAGGGGTCAAGGACAGGACCAATCTCCTAATGGGACAAAAATATAAAACTCGAAAGCAATTAGACAACACAATTAACAGTGAACACTACACAACTACATAAGCTACTTTCTAGTTTCAACATCTCAACTCATTTTTAGAATAGGGTGGAAAGGAAATTTAAAAACACAATGGTTTGCACTGTGGAAAATTAAGTCAATCTCAGAATAGCAAACTACTTTTTTTTTTTTATTTTGGAATAGCAAACTTCTATGACTCAGTCATTTCACATTATAACCCAAAATTATTTACTAGCTATGTATTTAAAACAAGTTTGCAGCCGGGGACATAGCTCAGCAGCACAGTGCCAGGTTGTGAGGGGAGGTCAATTCTTGGCAGCAAAAAAAAAAGCCAAGTTTGTTATACCAAGATTCAGAAGAACTACAGAATTCCAGGCTGACTTTTAAAACCATGCAGCCTACGGTTAAGTTTTGACTTTTTACTTCATTACAAATTTTTGTAACGATGCAGACATTTGCAGGCAGCTTTTCATATGCTGAAAATACCACTGAAAAGTAGTCACATGTAATACACATCGAACTCATGAGCAAGGTCTTGGCCAAAAAAGCCCAGAATTCAGGTGTGCTTCAAAGTGAAAGTGACTAGAGTCTATAACCTTTTGTTCTCTTGCGCTGGTCTCAAGTACAGGTAGCACTTACAATGCGAGCATATCCCTTATTAGGATCCTAATATCTGATTTTCATACAATTTGCCTCCTCAACAAAAGCCAGCTACTTACCTAACTCAGTCAAAGAGGTGGTAAGCTGTTAGTCACCACTATACTAAGTTTCCAAAATAGAAACATGCTGAACAAACTTCTACAGTATTTTTGAGCCTACAGACTTAGCCTGAAATTAGTGACTTGAAAAGGAATTACATACAGGAATTCTTGTATTCATACTCTTCCTACCTAAACTGTAAACAAGTTATCAGCACTGTACTGTCCAAGATTACAAGGCAAACATTACACAACACTAGTGGGCACTTTTAAAAAGTCACTTACCCATTGGATGTGCTCTGCAATTAAGCAGCCGACTACTTTTTTGTCATTAGAAATAAAGAGAAGTGTTTTAGTTCTGGAATAGCACATTAGCGGAGCCTGCTGGAACCCTAAATCATTATCAACCATCTCTCTAATCTCGTCAACCTGCCAAATAAAGAATAAGTTTTTAAACCATGAAAGCACTGTTTATCTATGTAAAAACATAGTGTTTTAGTTCAATAAGCTGACTATATATTCCAAGCAGGATATTCTCTAAAGAGTTCTGGATGACTGTACTAACCAATAACGGCTTTGCAAGCTTTATATGAACCAATATGTAAAATGAGGGAATAATAAGGAGGCCCATGTACCTCCAGCAGACTAGAAACAGAGGGGTGAGACTCCTATACTAAGCTTTTAAGAACATTAAGGCTTCCTACTAGGTGCAAGCATACCACTTTTCTTTCCAAGCTTTAATCAATATCTTAGAAGTGAATTAGGGCATGGTAGCAAACACCTGTAATCCCGGTACTCAGGAGGCTGAGGCAGGAGGATCACCATGAGTTTGAGGCCAGCCTGGGCTATGTAGTGAGTCCAGACCAGTCTGAACTACACAGTAACACCATACCTCAATCAATCAATCAATCAAGGTACAGAGGAAAGAAACTCAGGTTTACCCCTATCAAACCACTTATGGGTCAGACATAATACAAAGCAGTTCACAAATACTATCTTAGAGCTTAAGTGCAGCAACACACACCTCTAAGTTGTTTGAGAGGCTGAAGTAAGAGCATCATGAGATGGATGCCAGCCCGGTCAGCACAGGAAGATTCCATTCAACAAAACATATACCACAACAGAGCAAAACCATACAAATCTTATCTCATTTAAATCCAACATTCCTTGGAGATTTATACTTCCTCTTTTTACAGAGAGAAGAAATTAAACTTAAAGGTTAACTAATTCTATCATGTCAGAATCTAAAAAATCTGAGGGCAGGGATTTAAGCCCAAAACGTTCCATGGCATCAAACTGTGTTTGTTCCATTCTTTCTAGAACCAGTCAAGGTCAAATACAAGCTCCAACTCCAGAGGCATACAAAGTAAACAGCCCTCTAAGCATACACACATTTGTTCCTTCCCCAGTTGGACAATGTGACAAAGATTGAATCCAATTAACACCCACCCATGTCACTTAAGCTTAAAACACCAATGATCCCTAAGACAGGTTTGGTGCTCATGCCTGTGGCATGTCACAGAGTATCTCTTGCTCAATGATGGGAATGGAAGTCCTCCTAAACCTCACTCTCTACAATGCAAGTCAGCCAGTCCCAAAAGCTAAGTTCCTCATGACTCCCTAGATTTTACATTTTTAATCCATCACAGATCACCCACTAGTAATATACTCAGTTATATACACGGAATCAAGATTTTGCCCTGACAAACTAGTATGAGGTAGCTACCATTTAACTGAGAGGATTCTTAGAAAAGTCCAGCTCCATGTAAGATAATGTAGCAAAGTTTCCACCGTGCATCCTGGGTAACAGCTGGAATTCCAAAACTTCCATCCTTTTCATTAGTCACTAGCTCAGCAAGTATCTGCCTGGAGCAAGATCAATGTTTTGAGGATGAGACACGCCGGCTGAGACCTGCACTGCTGGGCAGCGGTGGCAGGCAGTGGAGCTGGGTATCTAGGGCCTACAGTGAGAGGCACTGGGGATCTGAAAAATCCAGAACCACAAAGTAACTTCTATGTTAAGGTACAATGTTGGCTACACTTTCAAATAATAGATGTTTTCCTTCAACTTCCTTAGATGAAGTATTCTTAACCTAAAGAGGTCTGTTAACTTAAAAAAGTACAGTAAATGAAGTACTTCCCTTTTGTTTCCAGCTATTTTAGACACTTTGCGGGGGGTACTGGGGATCAAACTCACCACCTCACACTTGCCAGGCAGGCGCTTATGCCACTGAGCTAAATCCCCAGCCCTGGACACATTTTAATGTAAGTTTTTTATGTAGACAGCTGGACCCACTGCTTCCTTTATGAAGTACTTCTGAAAAAGCAGCCAGAGGATGAATAAAAACATGCTGAGTACATTATCTGAAAACATTATTCATTTTTATTAATTATTTTTGCAGCGCTGGAGACACAACCCAGGGCCTCACTCATGCTAGGCAAGCACCCCACCCCCCAACTGAACTGTATCCACAGCCCAAGATACTATTTAAAAATAAGTTTATGCTACTGCTCCCGACTTTTGAGCTGCCTTACAGGACAAACAACTTTTAGGCGTCTAGGAATATCTTTTGGCAATAACCTTTTATTCAGAAATTTATGTTTAAAATGGAAGTTTTAACTTTTTAAGTTTAATGTTATGAATTTTTCTTTTGGGAACAGTGCAAGGGACTGAACCTAGGGCCTCCACACTAAACAATCCCTAGGCCTCTGTTTATTTTCTATTTTGAGACAGGGTCTCACAAAGTTGCCTGGGTTCAAACTTGTGATCCTGTTGCCTCAGCCTCTCAGAGTGCTGAAATTAGACATGTGTGTTGCATGCCCAGCTTTTTGTTTTTCGTCTGGAAATTTAATCCAAGATCTCTCTAAGCATTCACTCTAACATTGAGCTACATCCTCAGCCCTTCAGTTTTAATTTTAATTCTAATTCCTGAGATCATCTGACATTATAAAGTCAACTTGCATGCTTTCTACTTTGTCACTCAAGTTACTGACATTACCAAGCAGTAATTAATTAATTTTAAATTTATTTCACATATTTTGAAATTATTATTAGGATTACTATAAGTTACAAAATGGGGTGGTAGTCTTTAAATGTTTATTCCTTATTTTTAGAATTGATGTTTAAATGGGCTATACAGGCAACATGTTAACTTCTTGACACTGACATTAAACCATTCTGCATGAAATTTCACTGGAAAGTTACCTTTTTCAAAGCATACTTTGGGTCTTCAGGAAGAACCATTATTATCCTGCCATCAGGGTATTCAGCCAGAATTCTTTCTTTTTTCCAGCCCTACATATAAAAGAAAAAATGAATTTTGTGTATCTTATTTATTACAACAATGTACAAGAGGAAAAATATATTAATTTATCTAAAAATTGCAAATGTAAAAAAATATCCTCTTTAATGTTTAATAAGGCATGACAAGTCATCTGCTTTGTTAGACATACACAGTAGGCACAATGCAAGCTAATTTTTATCCCTCATTTAGATATATCTAATACCACAAAAATGTACAATCTATCATTTCCCATTTTAAATGAATTTTGAAAATCACACACCAAAAGCAAGCCCCTTAAATAAGTCAGTGATTCCCAGAACCTAAAGGATAACTGCCAGATTCTTGACAGAAGAATTAAACTCTCAGATTTCTTTAGAACATGGTTACCTCCACAAACACACACTCATAGTTGTACATCTGGCATGCCAAAGACCTCCAGGAGGTTTTACATGAACTGATTTGCATGCAGTAGCCCAGTATGAAAGGAATAGTTTTTATTTTTATTGATCACAACTATCAAAGCCACAAGAAGGAAACTATAAAAAAAAAAAAATAACTACCTTCTAAGAATCTAATAGGGAAGGAGAAGCTACGTTGTGTGTATCTGAAGTTAAACATACTCAAAAAAAGAGAGGTAATAAACTCTTCCTCAGATCCACACTCGTGGTGATTAATGAGCAGAACCTGCATGAAAAAACAAAACAAAACAAAAGCCACTTAAATCTAGTAAGATGGGACTGAACCAGAGGTTAAACTAGGAACTTTGAAGTTCAAAATAGGTACAAAAGAAATGAGCTTGACTAGCTGTTTTGTCTCACCCAACCCACTTTACATAAAAAGGCCTTGCCAAAAGCAATTCATATTTCTAATAGAAAAAATAGATGCTTTTTTTCCAGTCTGCTTCTTCTAAGAAAACGAAAGCTCAATAAGATCAAGAAAAAAGCAGCTAAAATTTTTATATGCGACAAGTCCAAGAGGAAGCTGGGTTTTCTTAATGATCTTGGGGGGTAGAATCTTAGTTGGAGTCAAAAATTCTAGCAACATACTTGGTACATGTAACAATTTAGGTTAAAACATTTAAAAATCAAAATATGTTTACAAAATAGAGTATCCAAAGAATACGTAAAATTCAGGTGACTAAAATTAATTATGTTTGGTAAAATGTTTGCAAGATTTGAAATGGAACAGAAGCAAGAGTCATGAAGTCCTTTTTTCACATAATCTGAATCTTACACCATTTTTAAAAGGCATAAAAGATATCATATGTTTAAAAAGAAATCTGTATTGGTGTTATTTTGGGGAAAAGCTGTTAAGCAAATCCATTTTCCACAAAATGAAAATGAAGGCTTTTCATTAAAAAAAAAAAACAAAACCTATAAATTCAATAAAGAACTAGAAATTTAAGTAGCTTCAAGTAGAAGGGAGCCACACACTGTGAACTAAGTTCAGGTTGTACTCAAATTCAATAAACTATTTTCCTATTAATTGCCTTTGAAAGCAGTTTTAGCCTCATATCATTATATTAAATATGCCTAGGCATTAGACAAATTATTTTACTAGTTTTTCAGAGTTAAATTTTCTCTTACAACAGTGTGAGGTGTGCATGTTCACCTGAAAACTATCACAACTAGCTGTGATGTAATTCCACTTTTAGACAGTTTTCCAGCTGCTTCCTTGCTGCTTTGCTGCTTGGCTGCATTCCTGCCTTCTGCCTGCCATAAACTGTTTCTCCTCTGCAATGTGCCTCTACCCCACCTTGAAGCAAGCCAACTGTGGGCTGAAACCTCCACAAACTGAGGGCAACAGTAAAACTTTTCTCCATATATATCACACACACACACACACAGTTTTTCATATACTAAATAAAAGGCCTTGACATATAAGAACAGAAACTGTGAAAGGTACACTTACTACTACTTAGCTTTCTTTAACATTCAAGAAGACAAAAAATTTTAGTGAAAAAATGTTAACAGCTCCAGCATCAAAATTCAGGGTTACATGCTAGTTCTTGGTTAGCCTTGTGCAAACTCCTGGAATTCTGAGTCTGTTTCCAAATCAAAGATCTATGCAATGGCTGTCATCACAGGAATGAAAGAGGACTGCTCATAAAGAGTAGTTACTCTGAAACTAACTTCCATTTTTCCTTCCTACAAGTGTATCCAACTAAGATCAAGGATCTAGTCTCACAAAACTGAACAAATTGATAAAATGTTCCCAAAGTTAAATACAATAAATTTAAATCTCTGACAAAGCGAAGATGAAAGAACCAAGCTTACCAATGTCTAACACCCTACTTGAGACATCTGCATGGTTCAACTGAAGTTAGTGCTTTTCTGCTCTCCACAATTCTCACATAACTCACATGTGAGATCATTTAGGAGAGCAGATGTCCATGTATGACTTGAAATTGAGTAGAGTTGGAGGGTAAAGAGAAGGATGCATAAAATTTAAAAGAATAACAAGATAGCCACACACTTTTACAAAGATATAAATGTAAATGTAGTCCATTTACACTTATCACCATTAGTTCTAGTGTGTTGCACATCCCTCTCATAGCAAGCAGCTAAAGTGTCTTAATGTACTTTTGGTTGCTAAAAAGCAAAAAGCTTAATATATTCATAGAAGTACTCTTTGTTTTTGTTTATTTTGGGGTTTTTAGTTTTGGTACAGTACACTTTACTACAAAACTACAAACTTGCCCCCTAGTTTATATTTCTATTCATTTCTTCTTGCTGTAGTAGTTACTCTAAGAATGCAAGTGACTTCTGAGATTTTTCAATCAAAAACAAAAAAATGTAGTGCTATTGGACTTGGGAGGTGGTGGTACTTGGGTCGCTTTTTGATACAAGCAGGTAGTTGGTGGCCATGGCCTTTGGACTGAGATGAACTGCACTTGAGCTAAGGCAGGAGAGACGGCCCCAAAACACAGCCAGTACCATGGTAGCAGCTGGACCAACCGTTGTTGCTGTGGGTTTTGCAGGCTGTTACGTTTTACAAGCCATGAAGCATATGGAGCTTCAAGTAAAACAAGGTTTTCAGTCTACAAAATCTGCCTTCAGCGGTGGCTATTGTAGAGGTGGGTTAGAACTCAAAATGACAAAACAAGCAGCAGCAGTAATACTAGGAGTAAATCCTATCGCCAAAAAAGGAAAAATGAGAGATACTCATTGACAAATTCTGCTCTTAAACCACCCAGACATAGGTGGATCTCCTTATATTACAGCCAAAAAAAAAAAAAATCAATGAAACTGAAAATTTAGACGGTTAAGCCAAAAAATGAAGTAAGAGGCCAGGGATTTAGCTCAGCACTTCCTGGTTATGCGTGAGGTGCTGAGTTTGATCCCTGGTACTAAGGAGAGGGAGAGGGAGAGAGAGGGAGAGAGAGGGAGAGAGAGGGAGAGGGAGGGAGAGGGAGAGAGAGGGAGAGGGAGGGGGAGAGAGAGAGAGAGAGAGAGAGAGAGAGAGAGAGAGAGAGAGAGAGAGAGAGAGAGAGAGAATATATGAAGAATTTTCAGTTCATACTAGCTTATGTATATGAATACTAACTTTTTTTTTATCGGTACCAGGGATCAAACTCACGACCACGCGCTTGCAAAGCAGGCGCTTATGATGCTGAGCTAAATCCCCAGCCCCTAACTTTTTATAATAAAACATCTCTGAGTTTAAAAAAAAATTTTTTTTTACAGCCAGGCATGGCAGCATCTGCCTGTAATCCTATCGTCTGGGAAGCTAAAGCAGGGTGATCATAAGTTTGAGTACAACCTAGACAACGTAGCAAGAGACCCTGTCTGAAAACAGAAAGTAAAAAGAACTGAAGATGAAGCTCAGTATAAAGGTATTGGTTTGAACCCTAGCTATCCCCTCCCCTCAAAAAAAAGAAGAAAGAAGAGAAATCACAATGGAACACAAAATACACTAGTATGGACAAGCTGATGTATACAACCATCAAAACTCATCACTTAAGATATGCACATTAACTGCACATAAATTATACCTCAACTTCAAATGTTCCTACTAGATACTTTCACAAAAGGTTAAATAATGATACATATTAGGAAAACCTAGAGAAATAAAGGCAACTCCCACTTTAAAAAAATCAACAATTATTGCAAGGAAAAAATTACACAAGGAGTACCTTTAGAGTAAAAGAACTTAGCATACCAAACAAGGCAGTACACAAACCTCACTTATAACAAACAGCATAGAAAACTATGAGATGTGTGAGAAGCTTTCAACCCTGATGGAAACCTTAATTTTAAAGGAATCAGTTCACTTTTAATGGTACAGTTCTATTCTTTAAGTCATTAGGAAAAAAAAAAAAGGGTAATCTTTATCATTTAGAGATATCTACTAAAATGAAAATGTTACACTTATGTTTAAAAATAATTGGAGGGCCAGGGATTTAGCTCAGTGGCATAAGCACCTGCCTGGCAAGCTCAAGGTCGTGAGTTCGATCCTTGGTACCGCAAATAAATAAATAAATAAATAAATAAATATAATTGGAAAGGCTGAAAGGTAACAGTCTGTGACTTGAAAACTGTTGAAGGTGGGTAGGGGCTATTCATGTCTGTATCTGTGAGAGAGAAGGAAGACAAACAGGGGAGACAAAGACGGAATATTAATCTAATGAAAGAAACTCAAATCACCTATTGCCAAAAGCCCAAAGCTGCTCAAACACCATCTACTGAGAAGAAAAATATAAAGCTCAATATGAGGAAAGGTTGAGACTCCAACATGAGCACAATGTATCTTTGAGATTAAAAATCATCTATTCTAAAATCATAAAGCTCGGGAGGGGGACAAGGGAAAGAAAAGGGGGAGAAGGAAAAGGGGTAAGGGTTTAAAAAATGAGAAAATAAGGAAAAAAGGAAACAAAAGTCTTTGAAGTAGGGAAGGGGGAGGGGTTGAAGGGAGGGTAGGAGAATGGGGGGAAATCAGACTATATCATGTACAGGTACAAATTCTCAAGGTGAATATGTTAATTATGTATACATAAAATATGTCGATAAAATCAGATTTTAAAAATCAGTGAATGAAGCTGGGTGTGGTGGTGCATGCCTGTAATCTCA
The DNA here is from genome assembly GCA_004027455.1 of Hydrochoerus hydrochaeris. Classification (NCBI taxonomy): domain Eukaryota; kingdom Metazoa; phylum Chordata; class Mammalia; order Rodentia; family Hydrochaeridae; genus Hydrochoerus; species Hydrochoerus hydrochaeris. Next base: position 773,555 of record PVLA01000108.1, read on the forward strand.
GCATTCAGCAGGCTGAGGCAGAAGGATGGTTATGAGTTTGAGACCAGCCTGGGCTACATGGCGAGCTCAAGGCCATCTAGCAAGTGAATGAAAAAATCTTAAAGCTTCAAAAAATATACTAAATAAATTAATTAAGATTAATTCCTACCAGGCATGGTGGTGCACTCCTATAATCTTAGCACTGAGATGGCTAAGGCAGGAGGATCACTGGGAGTTCAAAGCCAGCCCAAACTGCATAGCAAGACTGTCTCAAAAAATTAAATCAATACAAAACATAAAGTTAATTCCTCTAAATCTCAGTCATAGCTGGGCATGGTGGCATACTGCCAGCCCTCAGAAGGCTGAAGCAGGAAGAGCACTACGAGGCCAGCCTGGGCTACACAGTGATTTCAAGACCAGCCTGGACTGCACAGTGAGACCCAGTCTCAAAAAACAAAAACAAAAAACAAAATAGATAAAAATAAACTTAGTCAAATGTTCTAACAATACTTCACATAGAAAGCATAAGTCTCTGCCCCCCGCAAAAGACCTCTTGAAATATATAATTTGTTGAATGGATTTTACATGTAAACATTTATATATGCTTTAAACTCACAAAAATATAAATAAGGATGATGTGAATGATGGCATAGTGATTTAAATTATTTCCCCTTCAACTTATCTGTTTTTATTTTCTTTGACAGTAAATAAAATAGTGTAATAAAAATGTTAACATACATAATTATTTCAACCAGATGATTTTAACAGGTTCATGACAGGGTTGTACCCTCAAGGACTGTCCCGTGCCACCCAAAAGGAGTCTAGCTTGTTCCACTATTGGTTCAAGCCACCAACAGGACAGTCATGCAAGTATCAATGGTACAAACTGGAGTTAAATGCATGTTTTGGACATTTCTTAGCAAAAATAATCTAGCATTAACACTATTGACAAAGATGTGTCTAGTGAATTTGACCATATTATTTAAAGTGCTGAAAACTCTTAAGTACTACTATTTAAACTTCCCAAGTAACAAATACATGGAGAAATTCAGTTAATTCAAGAAATATGCATTACATATCACATGTGCAAAACCTAAGCAGTAGAGCACAGTGGTGAATAACATGCTAAATATCATAAAGAGCTGGTCACAGTGATACACACACTGCAATCCCAGCTGCTCAGGAGGCTGAGACTGGAAGAAAGAAAGTTTGAGTCTAGCCTGGGCAATTTAGCAAGATCCTGGCTCAAAAACTAATTTTTAAAAAAGGAGTGAGTACATAGCTCAGTAGCAGATCACCTGTCAAGCCAGTAGGAGGCTCTGAGTCTAGTATCAAAAAAGAAAAGAAAAAACTTAAATTTAAATACAAAATGCTACTTGTAAAGTATGTTGCCTTGGGCAAAATACTTCACTTCTCCAAACTTGGGCTTGCTCACCCATAAAAATGGATTTTAAAAAATCTACAACAGAAAAATACAAAGATACAAAATGAGAAAACAGCAATAAAATATTGAGCATAAAGTCTCACACAAAAACAGTCCCCAATACATAACAGTTCCCATTACCATTACATCAACCGTGTGTGTGTGTGTGTGTGTGTGTGTGTGTGTGTGTGTGTGTGTTTTAATCGGTACCTGGAATTGAACTCATGACCACACACTGGCAAGGAAGGTGCTTACGTTGCAGAGCTAAATCCCCAGCCCCTAACCAAGTATATTTTCTTATGGCTTCTTCATTGACACCTTCTCTCTTTATAAGGTCTTTCATGGTCTGGCCTCTCAGCTGCCTCTTCCAGCTTCATCTCTTGCAAAGATTTTTCCAACACATGACACAATCTACAAGCCACAATGCACTATTTCACTTTCCCAATCTGCAGAACCACTGGTTCCCCTCAGCCTGAATGCCTTATGTCCTTCTAAACTCAAGGGGATCATGCCTACTTCTTCTTTCTAACTCTACTCAGGTGTTCACTTTCCCAGACTCTGCCTGACATCTCTGCTCTATGTTCATGTTCTGTATATCCTAACATCTATTTTTCTCACCATTTTCTATACTTCTCTCTCCTTTACACTAATCTATGAATTTACATAGAAAAATAAACTTTGTATTTTTAAAAAACAGTAACTTATTCCAAAGTAGTATGTGTTTTTCAACAACTAACTTCCATCCCTCAAACATACTAATGCATGTGTGGATATATGTGTATGCATGTATACATACATATTTATATGTGTAATTTTATGGCAGTTTTCACCACGGCCTTCCACATTATGGCTCTTTTAAATGTATGCCTAACATTGATAAAATTTATAACCCCAGATCAAGAAAAAAAAATTAACAGAAACAAAGGCCAGAGAGAAAATACAAATGTGAAATGAATAGCAGAAAAGAACTTTACCGCTACTATTAGTATTTAAAAGGAAAGAGCCAAATTATGTGAAAGATTTCTAGAAAGAAATTAAAACGCTAAAGAATGTACTTTCAGTGACAGAAAAGTTAGTACCTATGTTATATACCATTATTTCTCTGATTCCCAGAACTTTATAACACTGACACTTATAACAAAGATATGTATAAATCCCAATGATTTAAAATCAATACATACTGCACTTGGCAAAATCCAAACACACAACGGGAGACTGCTATAGGTACAAAGGACAAATTAACTCCTGCGCCCTTAACCTCTTACTCATTAAAAGAACAATGTGTGCTTTCTTCTGAGGCAGTCTGGGATGTAAAAACACTTTTTGTTACAACCCATGACTTTTCAGTTGCACCTACACATGCTCAATATGTAACTAAAGCAAAATAAAGCTGAAGCTTTTTTCAGAGACTGAACCCAGGGCTTTCAAACTAAGGTACAGTTCTATCTCTTTTTAAATTTTTTAAAATTATGATACAGGGTCTCACTAAATTAATCACCCAGGCTGGGCTGAAACTTGTGATCCTCCTGGTTGTACCTATCAAGTGTTGGGATTCATATTTGTCTACTTTTATTACCTTGAAATTTTGGATAGAGGTTATGTTACATATTTAGGAAAAGATTGCTAGCCATAGACTTTCCTAGCCTGTCTCATCCTCCTTCAAGGTGAAGCACACCAAGAATAAAGTAACTTTCAAGATTCACAGGAAAATCTGATTACACCTTCCCTGTTTTCAGTTCCTTCTTTCCCTTACAGTCAGAGCAGGCTTAAACCCCACAGCCACATCTTAAACATATAATCGCTGGATTCCAAGAATCAGGAAAAACAGCCTCACCTGAATAAACCTGTCACAAAGACAATCCTTTCACGGGAACTTCCCACCCCTAAGCCCAAGGGTTCCTCCAGAGCTGCAAAACCAGGGTTGAGGTACTGATCAACCAGACCCCAGCCACTGGAACTAACCCTCAAAGCCTGGCCTGGCTGTTGCAGGGGGAGTACAGGGTCCTCTTCAGAGTGTGCCCGCCCCTAACTCCAGCTGGACTCCTTTCCCTACCTGCTCTCCTACACTCCAATCAATGCTTTTTTTCTGCAAATTTAGGTTTTAGTTTTAATTCCCATTACCACTAACAGCAAGGACTTACAGTAGCTGGTACACAAAGAAGTTGGAGAGATTTTTATTTGCAACTAATTAAGGTACAAGTTACCCTTTCTCCCCTCCAGGATCCATGAACTCCTTAAAAAATACAGAAATGCATTACACATTTCATACTGGGGGCACTTTTCTTCCACCATACCACCCTCTATCCCAAAGCAGAACATCTAATATTTGGAAGCATTGCTCCCACTTCACATTTATACATACAATGGTCTAATTATACCTCATACAAGGAAACAAAAAAATAAATATCGGAAATCTGAAAATTTGAAATATATAAACTTGAGCATTTCTTTTTAAAATTCCTATTTCTCAAATCTCAACACAATATTATCAGAGCAAAACAAAACAAAACCAAAAAAAAAAAACCCCAATATTATTAGAGCATCTGGCTTATTTAATCAGGAAAATGCGACAATTTGGTTTCTTTCCTTCAACCAAACCTCTCCTCCAGTCTCCCATAGTTCCAGCATTGGGGATTTAGCTTGGTGGCATAAGCGCCCGCCTGGAAAGTGCGAGGTCGTGAGTTCGATCCCGGTACCGCAAAATAAATAAATAATGAAAAAAATTAAAAACCATAGTTCCAGCATTTAGGAAAGTTAAGCAGGACAATCACAAGTGCACACTCATCCTGAGCTACTTAACAACTTAGCAAGGGGCCAGAGACTGAGGATGTAGCTCAGTAAAGACCCTGGTTCAATCTCCAGTACCACAAAAACAAACATTCAAAATCAAACTATTATAACCTGATTTGACTGCATATTTCCCAATTTATTACACACAAAACCTAATTCAATCATTATTGCCCAAAAAGACATTCTGCTTTCTCCTGCTTTAGCTGTACTAGGTCAACTCAAATCCTGAGAATTCATTTGTAGGTTCTAGTGGGGCAGCGCAACTACACACGTAACCTTGACTGAGGAAATGGTCCTCCAAGTTCCCAGTTTTGGAAAGGACACACACAGGGCAGAGAGGGAGGAAGGGGATACCACCCAGCCTGCCAGAGCAACCGAATCAACTTGACCTGTCCGGATCAACCTCACATCCAAGAGTTAAATATTTTATTGTTAAATTTTCATTTCTTTCAGATTTTCTTCCTGAGCTTGAAGGCAAGGACATATTACTGCCCGTGTATTATTCATTCCTTTTCTGTATCACTGAAAGCTCAGAATACAGGTTTCTGGCCCAGTGCCAATGGAGAACTGCTCCTACTTTCTAACTTACCTTAGGAAATGGTACCTTGTTCATAATAGAAACAGTGATTTCAAGGTCTAAATGAGAGCCCAGGCTCTACCAGATGCATGAAGTGAGCTTTGTTGGGTTGAGGATACAGCTCAGTTTCAAAGCACTTATTTGCCTAATGCACAAAGCCCAGGTTCCAGCATCAAAAACCCAAATGAAAACATATTCCTTCCTAAACAGTTTAAATCAGATAGAAATAATTTCCCATTCTCAGCTATTCAGGAAGCTGAGGCAGAAGATTGCTAAGCCCAGGAGTTAGAGGCTGCAGAGACAACATAGTGACCCCTAATCTCTTTATCACTCATCTCTTGAGCAGGATGGAGTAAAGTGAAGGCATACACAAAGGAGGTCTCTCCCAACTTGCCTCTATCCCAAGCCAGTGAGGACATAAGACACAAGAAAAACAAAACACAAGATACTTTAGCCAACCAAGAACAGGCTGGATAGGCATCAGTTTCTACTGTGACAATGTAAACATTAGTTTAACATCATAAAAGTAAGACATCACTTGTTTTTAATCGGCATGGTTATTACTTGTCCAGGGAAAATGTTTGTCCTTAAGAACAGGTACTGGTTTTCTAAAGAATGTTCAATTAAAATATAAAAAGTAGGGCTGGGGATTTAGCTCAGTGGCTTAAGTGCCTGCCTGGCAAGCACAAGGTTGTGAGTTTGATCCCCAGTACCAAAAAATCTATATATCGATATATCTATATCTATAGATATAGTAAAACTCAGGGCCAAGGATATAGCTCAGTGGCATAAAAGCGCCTGCCTGTCAAGCGTGAGGTCGTTGAGTTTGATCCCTACTAACAAAACAAAACAAAACTTAAAAAGTAATACTCGTTTCTAACTTACTCTATTTAAACAGACTCAAGTAGAACAAAACTATATTTCACATTTTTGAACACTGTTCATTTAACATGAATTAAAGCCATAATACTAAATGCTTTCTACATTTTTCTTACCAAGAAACAAACGTGACAGGTAAAAACAGACAGTGAAAACACTGTTTTGTCAAGCACTTACAAGTGCTTACCGTCTACCCAAGGTGCGACTCAGCAAACACCATTAACCTTTTAGAGCTCTGCTCATGGCAAATCCCGGTTTTTATACTATATGCGAACTATAGACGAATGCTACAGGCTTCAGAGTATTTCGTGCAGACAAACACATTCGTCTTGATCCTTCATGAAGGACAACCAAATGCCAACCTCAATTCCTTCTCCTGAACTTCAAAAAAAAAAAAAAGCAGGATAAACCCAAAGTTCCATCCCATCACAGTGGGTACAAGAAGGGGTCAGCTGGGACAGGACTCACTTCCTCCCCTAAGCTACCACAGTGCTTTTTAGTTTTGCTAAAGAGTCAAAATATTTTTAGAAGGAGATTACTACAACTTTGTCATTTAAGTCAACTTCCTCTGGTACCTTGGAAGAGCAGAACACTTATTTCCTCACTGAATGGTTTTTTTTTCTCCCTCAGAAATTAAGAATTTTCCTAAAGTGCCAGGCATGGTGGCACATACCTGTAATCCCAGCACTTGGGAGGCTGAGACAGGAGGATCACCACAAGTTTAAGGCCAGCCTATATTATATAGTGTGAACCTGTCTCAAAAACAAAACAAAACAAAAAAAACCAGATTTTTCCTAAGATGAAAAACTAAGGTTTTAAAACATAAGCTGCTTCTAATTCTAGGAAACTGAATGATCATAGCATTAAAGAATATAAACTGAAAGCCAGGCATGATGGTGCATGCCTATAGTCCTAGCACTCTGTAGGCTAAGGCAGAATTGCCATGAGTTCAAGGCCAGTCTAGTCTGACATATACAGCGAGTTCAAGGCCACCAGAACTACAAAGCATGACCCCATCTCAAAAGAAAAACCATAAATAGAAATGACTTCAACCATATTCATGCAGTAAAATGAAATGAAATATTTTTGTTCCATAACTATGCTGTGTTTAGCTACCTGATAGAACCATTTTTCTTTGTTAAAAAACAAGGACATTAACATAGCCATATTAAAAAGATAACAGATTTCAACTGATAAATCATTACCTAACAAAAGCTATTCTATATCCATACACATTTTCTTTAGTAAAGTGGTGGAAAGGAACATATGTGGTAAAGACAGATGAAATAAAGAATATAAGAGATGACCACAGCAGAGACCAAGAAAGATGACCTCTATATATTCTGGGCAGAAGTAACTAGAAGAATGAAACAATGAACAGAAACCCCTCAATCAAAGCTAAATGAATGTAACTGAGCAAATAAAGATCTTTAATTAATCCCGCATCTGGTGCCTATATATAGGCCTACATGAAATGAACTGGTGATCTCAGTTCAGATATCCTGGAGGTCTTATTAATGTGTACAGTACTGAAGGTAACATGTATAGAACAAAAATAGATTCCATTTCAGATATGGATAAACAGCAATTACATTCAATTACTATTTTTACAAGATATCTGAAATGGCTCAAAACTGCTAAAAATGTTTTCTACTTCCAGAAAAAGAGTAATAATATTGCCTAACATGCCTCAAAGGCACTCATATTTAAAATATATTTTATGCTAAAACATTTTTACTTTGTGGGATTTTTTTTTTTTTTAGAATACTAGGTATTTTTTTTTAAGTGTTAGAAAAACTCTTACAATATCAAATGTAAGGTAAAGGAAATCCACAAAACACCTACTGATTATAATATACATCACTATCACTCCCCAAATACAAAACTCCACCAAGCTACATGAGTATTACACAGGATAATTAATAGTAAACCATTATTAAAATCAAAGAAAATTTTTAAGAAACATTCAAAATAAATAGCATTGCTTCTTAGAAAAAGTACAAAAACTATTTTAGAAAAATAACTTAAAGATCCTACAATATAAAACCAGTCAGAATAAACTACCTGGATTTTATATTTAGCCTTGTTTAATAATAAGCCTTGTTTAATACATTACATGTGTTTTATGCATGTTGTTTCCTAAAAACAGAAATTTTTCAATGATTTATTACATTTGGGAATTTATCTAAGTTCCTGAACTAATTATCTGACTTACACATTAGAATTCACAAATTCCACTTACCACGTATTTTACAGCACTTATAAACTGGTTGTGAAAAAGCAGGTGTTGAGTTTCATCTTCTGGATTTGAAGCTGTATAAAGCATTCCACAAACATTACAGGACACTGCTCCAAATCTTTTTTGTCCAGCATCCTATTTATAAAAAACAAAGAAAAGGGCTTTTTTTCCTTCCCAAAACAACTACTCCAGAACATCAGCCTCAAAGGCTACAATAGGAACAGGTATCTCCCAGTACTCTGGGAGGTTGAGGCAGAAGTCAGAAGGTAAAGTTCAGCCTGAGCAAATAACTTAGCAACCTAGGAAGACTACCTCAAAATAACAAAACAGTGGAGGGAACATATATGCTCAGTTCAGAGGTTCTGGGTTCAATCCCCAGTACAAAAAAATTTTCCCTGCTATAGCACAAGTTTGAGAAATTTAGTATCTTCAGTACAACAAACACAGTCCAAAAGCTACAAACAGTACTTTATAAATGAGAATACACATTTCATAGTTATAATAATTACACTGCTAAGAATGTACAAGAGTGCTTGCTACAGTACCACATATACTAAAATAGTCTATAAAAAGTGTTTTATAGACTATTTTGCTATTATTCTAATCTGTTCTTTTTTATATTTTGGTAGCACACAGGATTAAATCCAGGGCCTTCACACTACTACCTCCCCAGTCTAAGGTCTAAGTCACTAAATTGCTCAAGGTAAGCTCACACTTGGGATCCTCCTGCCTCAGTCTCCCAGAGACACTAGGATTACAGGTATGTGCCACCATGCTCAGCTTTTATTTTTTGAGACAGGATCTCATTAAACTGGCTGGGCTGCCCTTCTGTGAGCCAAAGGCAGCTGTGCAGGCTGCCAGGAGGAGAAACAAGAAGCCAGTCCCTTCCCGTGAGCCAGCAGCAGCCATACAGGCAACCAGGAAGAGAAATAAGAAACCAGCCCATTACTGTGAGGCAGCAGCAGCCACACAAGGTGCAAGGAGGAGAAACAAGAAGCTAGACCCTTCCTGTGAACCAGCAGCATCCATGAGGGCTGGGTAACAAGATCCAAGCCTTGTCCCCCAACCCCACCATGGTAAGCAACTGGTGGGTCCAGAGCAACACAGACCAAGACAATAGTTACTTTAAAGTAACACACACACACACACATACACACACACAGAGAGAGAGAGAGAGAGAGAGAGAGAGAGAGAGAGAGAGAGAGAGAGAGCTTAATGCTTACAGAGTTTAAGTGTCTGACTGGGTTTACAGGCCTAAAAGCTGGTAGCCTGAACATCTATTTAGAGGATAACAATATGCAATAGAGCAACTAGGGGGAATCTCCTTCTGAAGGTAGTAGCCATTGTTAATTCCTTGTTATCTTGTTTTGAAGTCCTGTAACATTTTCACTTTTTTATTTTTTGGTTTGGTTTTATTCTGTTTTGTTTGATTTTATTATATCTGATGGCATTAGCAGCTATTTCAAAGATAACAGGATATATTATGGTACCCAATTGAAGATTACAAGAAACATTACAGTAGCAACTGTTCATTTCCTATTATCTTGTTTTGAATTCCTGTACCACTTTCTGTTTTGATTGGCTTTATTCAGTTTTGTTTGGTTTTATTCTCTTTAAAATAAAATAGTAGTAATAATAATAATAATAATAATAATAAATAGGCCTGGTTGGCTTCAAACTTGTCTCAGCCACCTGAGTAGCTAGGATTACAGGCTAATCAGGCAGTTCTAAAGGGACAAAAACAAAAAACAACAGTTATAGTAAAATATACATTAAGTATCATTCATTTTTAAGTGTACAATTTGATACTGTTAAATAAATTCAGACTGTAAAACCAATCTATTACTTTTCATTTTGCAATACTCAAATTGTACTTACCAAACAATTCATTGCCCCCTCCCTATTCCTTAGTAACCATTATTCTTTCTCTCTGAATATTCTGTAAGTGAAATCACACAGTATTTTCTTTTTATGACAGACTTATAAATTAGTAACTAGTAACAGGATTCCTTTCCATTTCAATGCTAAATAACATTCTTTTTTACACAGCCCATATTTTGTTTCTATGGTCACTCACCATAGACCTTTGCTTGCTTCCAACTTTAGGTTACTGTGAATAATGGACACAGATGTATAAATGTATCTTTCAGAAGGTAATTTTCATAAAATGAAGGATGCATTTCTATTTCATTTTTCTTCTGATCACTTGGAAATAATATCAGAACTTGCCTCATACTTTCCTATTAGGCTTAGTTTACTTACATGAGCAGAACACACAGTACATTTAAACACTAATGGGGCTGGGGATTTAGCTCAGTAGCTCAGTGGCCTGGCAAGCATGAGGTCCTGAGTTTGATTCCCAGTACCTCCTCTCAAAAAAACTATTCACTAACATCATTAACACCATCTTGAATTCTTCACCAGCACTATCCAACAAAAATAGGATCCACAGGTCATTTTACATTCTCTAGTAGTGATATTAAAGAATGCAAAAAAAGAAACAGTTAAAATAAATTTTAATACCATTTTTAGGAAAACAAACCTAACATTGAGATACATCACATTTCTTTATTATAATAATCTTTGAAATGCAGTAGTTAATTCTTACACTTATGGCATTATCTCAGCTCTCTTGAGACACACTTCAAGTATTCAACAGCCACATATGACTTCAATATTTGACATGAAGCTCTTGATTATTTGTTTAATCCAAATTCTCTACCACAATGATTTGGCAACAGAAACATACTAAACAAAACAAGTTTTCCTTTCACTATGCCTTTGAAAAATTTCTAGGCAAATTCTTACAAAGTTCATCTCTGATATTAAAGTTACAATCTACTGTCCAACCTCAAAACAAATCCTTTGATTACACTGACTAGAGTCACATGAAACGTCCCTGTTACTCTGCTGACCCTTTTCTATTCTGCCTTCAGTCGTTTCAACTGGATTTTAATCAACACAACGTTTTTCACCTTGCTGTCGAATTATAGGATATTTACACTCTATTTCAAATTAATTACTAAATTATATTCTTGCAAAATATAATTTTAAAATTACAATGTGTTTTTAAATGTACATTTAAAAACACTATGCACTGTGTGTTATTTTAATGTTTTACTGAAGAACAGCAGATATCAAATTTACTTCTATGTGACTATTCATGTACCTTTGGATTTTTATATAATAATGTTATAACAAACTGGTGAAATAATCAACTCAGGATAAATAGTAAGAATTACAGGCCATATATACAGAAAGAGAACTGAAGTAACTTCACAAAATAAAGAATGTTCTATTCATTTTTTTATAAGGAAGGAAAAGGTTTGTTTAGCTCACTGTTCTATTCATTTTAAAAATTCAATTCTCTGAGAATAATTGAAATAAGTAACTTCTCTGGGAAAATCATTAACCTTACTGAAATTCTACTTTAGAAAAAGAAATCTATAATTATACCTGTTCTTTTGCCATCAGTTTTAATTCTGAGTTCCCACAGCTCAAGCTGGTGATGCAGAGAAAGGTGGTGAGAAAAACTAGGCAGACAGAGGGAAATGAAATCATGCTAGCTCAGCAACAAACAGGCCAAGGTGTCAGACACCTGCTCTTGGCACTAAACCCCTCACTCTAAAAAGAGCATACTGAGTTAGCATGTAGAGCTTCAGGATGCTGGTTTGGACCCACTCAAATGGCACCCATAATTTTAACACAAGGGCACTGAGAACATTGCACATCTCAAAACCAAGGTGGTCATTTCACTCTTCAGGGGCCACGGTTAGGACCCAAATTCATTATTCCAGGGGGAGCTAAGAAGCTAAAAGCTATGAATGAGAAAAGGAAGTAATGCTGAGAGGGGGAACTGCATGTGCAGAGGCTGGGCAGGAAAGAGTCCCACCCACGGCACCTGAGTAAAACTGAATGGAGGGGCAGCGAGGAGACAGCAAATTGCCTCGAATAACACAGTGAGGAGAAAAGGCAGCAGCTAAAAAGAGAAAATCTGAGCCTAAATCTTAAGCTGTTTAGTTTCTCAATCCACTACTCAAAAAAAGATAGTAATAATCCAAGGACATATCTAAAAAAAGTAACAGATATGAAATAAAGCATAAAAATTTGCTACAAACAAAGCTGCAAATATGAGAACTAACTTACTTATATTTTGGGGAAATAATATAATACCAGAAATATTTTCTGTAATGAAAACTTATGACAACAAAAATAATCTTTGAAAAAAACAAATTTATTCTTTAACACCTTGCACAAATAGAATGCTAGAACATTTCTAAAGGATCAAAATTCTATACTTACTATCACTAATTGTTTTTCATCAGCTTTCTCTGCTTCTTTTAGTTTCAAATCCTTCGGAATTGTTATCTCCAAATGGGAACTACATTTAAGCCAAGGATTTTCCCTTAAAAAAAAATAAGATAAATGTTACTGATTCACATCACTTTAATTTAAAGAGAATTTTTTTTCTATTACAACTAAGGCATATTTCAACCTCGGGAGGAAAAAGATAAACTTTTTAAAAAATCAAAGCCTTTACCTAATGTAGTCCTTGACCTTGGACCTCCCACACTGTGAGGTGAAAAAAAAACCTACAATCCCAGCACTCTGGGCAACTTAGCAAGACCCTGTCTCAAAATATAGGACTGGGGAATAAAGCTCAGTATGAAATTCATGGGTTCTACTTCCAGTATCACTTCCTCAAAAAAAAAAAAATATCAAAAAGAGCTGAGGGTCTAGCACAGTGACAGAGCATACACTTGGTATCTAGGAAGCCCCTGGCAAGGGCCCCGGGGAACAACAGCCAAGATATGGAATCAGTTTAAGTGCCCATCAATGGAGGACTAGATAAAGACGTGACATGAATGTGAGAAATGACTGGAAAATGCAGTGAATATTTAAATTTTTTAAATCTGTCATACCATTTATCTCAACATACTCACCCCTCACTTGGAACACACTTATCCCATCACTCCTAAAACATTCTGAAGCAGTTTTGGAAGTTCTAACTTGTGAATGTCTCTAGTTGTACTAGTGTGGCTGCCTCAAGGTCCCTGAATTGATTCAAAATCTGTATCTTTAATGGTCATTTTGACTTTGGAGAAGACAGAAGTCACACAGCGCCAGAGCTGGTAAAAGTGGATGAGGGCACACCGAATGTTTTTACAAGCCTGGCTTTCATTTCCATGTTACTTGGCAGCATATTCTCTGTATTTATAATCACACCTCCTGAACACATGAAAGAGAGCTCAAAGAACAGCTCAGAAAGTCCTAAGGACAATGATGTAAAATGTGTCCTAAGGACAATGATGTAAAATGTGTCCAAAGCAAGGACAAGTATTTTGAGGTTGATTAGTGGCAATGTTTCTTACTGTAATAACTTTTAAATACCCACCATATATTTTGATCATACCTAGAGTACATAATATTATACAGTCATAAGAAAAAAATGAAATCCTCTCATTTGCAATAACATGATCATTAAGTGAAATAAGTCAGGCACAGAAATATAAATAGCTTATCATCCCATTTATATGCAAAAGCTAAAAACAAAAATCTCACTAAAGGAGAAAATAGAATAGTGGTTACTACAGGCTAGGAAGGAGTGAAAGGAGGAAGAATAAAAAGAGCACGCTTAATAGGTACAGGGGAGTCACCAGATGTGGTGGCATTGCAGCACTCAGAAGACTGAGGCAGGAGGACCATCATGAGTTCGAGGCCAACCTGAGCTATATAAAGAGTTCAAGGCCAGCCTGAATTAGTCAGCAAAACTTTGCCTTTAAAAAAAAAAAAAAAAAAGGTGGTATAGGGGTACAGCTGAATAGAAGGAGTAAGTTCTAATGTTTTATAGGACACAGAATAACTATGTAACCAACTGTATATCTGAAAATAATCAATATAGGTTTTGATATTTACAACACACACAATGAAATGATAAACATTCATAGTGATGGATATATCAACTACCCCCAATTCAATCACTATACATTGTATATAGGTACCGGAAGATCACATTATACTCCATAAATATGTGTCAATCAAAATTTTAGAAGAGAAAATACACATTAATCTTCAATGAACCAAAAACTGCTGTGCCTACTAAAGTCTAAATGTGTTTTAAGTTTTATACTTTAGCCATCTGAATCCACCCAGTTTATCCTAAGTTTGCTGGAAATCCAAAACACAAAACAAGGGCAGAGAATGCCACTTACTGGCAGAACACTTGCCTAGCATGCATCAGGCCTTGGGCTTAACACCCAGCACCACACAGGCACACACAAACACAAAAGCAGTCAGATTTTCACATTTATGATACTAACTAGGAAAATAGGCTTTTTCATTTATAATACTGTCTTGCACATTAATAAGAACCACTCTTTCTTGAGATCCCAGTTGTTCTTTGTAGTATTATCTGATATGATCTGAGTTTTGTTCGTAACTCTATGCCTCCACCTATGTGTTCAAGATTTCTACCTATTTTTTCTCCAGTAGATTTAGTGTTTCTGTTTTAATATTTACATCTTTGATCCACTTTGACTTTAGTTTAGTGCATGGTGACAGACAGGGATCTAGTTTTAGTCTTCAGCATGTGGAAAGCCAGTTTTTCCAACACCGCTTATTAAAGACACTATCTTTCCTCCTGAGAGCATGTTTGGCTGCTCTGTCAAAGACAAAGTGGCTGAGTGTGTTTAAAGTTGCATCTGCATCTTGTATCCTGTTCCACCAATCCTCAGGTCTTTCTTTTTTCCAGTACCAGCCTGATTTTATCATAGTAGCTCTGTAGTATAATTTCAGGTCAAGGATTGCGATACCTCCTGCCTTGCCTATGTTGCTCAGCATAGCTTTTGCTATTCTAGGTCTCTTCTAGTTCCAAATGAATTTTAGGAATGTTTTCTCAGTTCTGTGGGGTATGTGGGGGTATTCTGATTGGGACTGCATTAAATTCTTATCAGTTTTGGAAGTATGGTCATTTTCACTATGTTGGTGCTTCCTATCCAAGAGCAAGGAATATTGTTCCATTTTCTGATATCTCCTTTCTCAGAGTACTGTAATTTCCAATGTACAGATCTATCAGACCCCTTAAGACTGATTCTTAAGTACTGCATTTTTTTGTTTGTTTGTTTCCCTAATTTCTCTCTCAGTGAGTATGTTGTTTACGTACAGAAATGCTACTGATTTTTGAGTGTTTACTTTGTAGCCATCTACCACTATTCAATTTATTAAATCTACAAGTCTTTTGATGGAGTTTTTGGGGTCTTCTATGTAGAGCATCATGTCATCCACAAATAGTAATAATTTAACTTCTTCTGTTCTTATCCTCATTCCTTTATTTTTCTGTTTTTTCATTCCTTTAATTTCCCTTGTCTAATTGCTCCAGCTAATGTTTGTATTGTATAGGAGTGGTGATAGTAGACACTCTTGTCTTATTGCTGATTTTAGAGCGAAAATTTTCAGTTTTTAACCATTTAGCATAATGTTGATTGTTGCTTTATCATAGATAGTTTTTATCAGATGGAGATAAAGACCATATATTCCAATTTTCTATAGGGTTTTATCATAAGTGTTGGACTTTGTCAAATGCTCTTTTTTTTATCTACTGATTTGATCATGTGATTATGTCTTTGACTCTAGTAACATGATATACTACATTTTAAAAAACTTTTGCACAGCAAACGACACGACAGAGTAAAAAGGCAACGCATAGAGTGGGAAAAAGGTTAGCCAGTTTTCTCTCAAAGGACTTATATCTAGAACATATAAAGAACTGAAAATAAATCAGACCCTCCTAAAATTCCGATCCAAAAATAGGCATTTCAGATGAATATGCATTTCTCAGATGAAATACAAACAAATAAATATATGAAAAAATATTGGACGATTCAGCAGATGCAAATTAAAATACTAAGATTCCATCTCACCCCAGAAGAATGGCTATCATCAAGAAATCAACCAATAACAAGTGGGGAAAAAGAAACCCTTCTCCACTGTTGGTGGCAGTGCAGACTATTGCATCCATGTAGAAATCAGTAGAGATGTTCATCAAAAAACTAGGATGAGAAATCCCATTTGACCCAGTTATACGAGTATCTTCAAAAGAATTAAAAACATCATACCACAGCAATGTATGTGCAGCCTTATTAGAAGCACAACTTGTAATATAGTTAAATCTTGGAAACAATCCAAATATCCATCAACTGAGGAATGGATATAAAAGATGTGGTCTTTTCATACAACAGAATACTATTCAGTCATAAAGAAGGATAAATATAAGACATTTATGGATAAATGGACGCAACTTAAGACCATAATTCATAAGTGAAATCAATCAGACTCACATTTATAAACATCATACTGTCTCCCTGGCGTAAGAAACTGAAAGAGTTTTAATAACATCAAATAAACATCAAAATGTAGAACAGATATTGTGAAATGGGAAGAAACTGTTCAAAAGAAAAGATGAACTAGGGTGGAAGAAAGGGGAAAAGAAGCCAGGCATTGGTGGCACACTCTTATAATTTCAGCACTTGGGTAGCTG
Organism: Hydrochoerus hydrochaeris; assembly: GCA_004027455.1. NCBI lineage: Eukaryota > Metazoa > Chordata > Mammalia > Rodentia > Hydrochaeridae > Hydrochoerus > Hydrochoerus hydrochaeris. Next base: position 789,978 of record PVLA01000108.1, read on the forward strand.
AGGCAGGAGGATCGTTGCAAATTTGAGAGCAGCCTGGACTACAAAGTGAGCCCAAGGCCAGCCTAAACTGCATAGCAAGACCCTGACTCAAAAAGACAAAAAAGGGCAGGGGCAGAAGTTACACTAATAGTTTCTTAGCTCATATAAAAGAACAGTTTGTGCAAGTATTGTTTGGAGAATTTTTTTATGCTCATATCTTGTACTCTGAGTAACTACTTTGAAGGTAACAATATACAATGTATTAACTACTGTTATTCTCCTAGTATTTTGTTATGAAATTTTTTTTTTCATAAAATTGAAAAACGCAAAAAGAAAAAGAACCAGTTCTTCTAGGAGTTTACAAAAAGGATTTTCAAATACTGGTGGTGGGAATATAAATTACAACAACTATTCTGAACGGAAATTAGGCAATCCTAGCAATACAGTCACATGAGCAATCAAATACAAACATGTTTATTATAGAACATTATTTTTTAATATAACTGAACTAAAAATAGCCAAAATGTCCATACAGTGCACAAATAAATCATAGAAAATTCGCAGAATGAAATCAAATGCAGGATTTAAATGAGGTAGGGAAAAAGAAAAGATGCCCATAATACATTAACTTTAAAAATCTATTAGAAGTATGTGTAGGGAAGCTGAACTTGATGGTACACATCTGTAATCTCAGCACTCAGGAAACTGAGGCCACAGAACTAAGAATCCAAGGCCATCCTGAACTACATAGTAAGACTTGACTAAGAAGCACAAACACAACACATATAATGTGCTAAAGTTACAACTTAATGGTGGGGCACTTGACTAGCATGCATAACACTGTGGTTCCATTCCCAGCACTGGAAAAAAATTTTTTGTTTAAAAAGTATAGGCACAGATAATATGCAATAAAAAAAGAATTTGAAGCCAGGCGTGGCGGTGCACGCCTGTAATTCTAGCACTCAGGAGGCTGAGGCAGGAGGATTGTTGCGAGTTCAAGACCAGCCTGAGCTACAAAAGGAGCTCAAGGCCAGCCTGAACTGCGTATCAAGACCCTGTCTCAAAAAGACAAAAAGAGAGAGAGAGAATTCGAGCCAGGCATGGTGGTACACACCTATAATCCCAGCATTTGAGAGACAGGCAGGAGGGTCACTGTGATTTCAAAACCAACCTGAACTACAAGGTAAAACCCTCTCAGAAACAAACAAACAAACAAACTGGGTGTGGTGGCTCACACCTGTAATCCTAGCATTTGGGAGGCTGAGGCACCACAAGCTTAAGGCCATCCTGGGCTACACAGTAAATTCAAGGCCAGCCCAAGCTACAAGACAAGACCTTGTCCCAAAAATCTTAAATAAATGAAGGAGGGAGGGAGGGAGGGAATTTGTGAATAAACTGATGGTTAACTGCGTAATAGTTTGGGGGGGGGGAATCACCTAAACTTTTAAGGATAAAGTATTTAAATTATCAAATTTACAGCTAAGTCAAATTAATACCTTACCTGTTATCACTATCCTTAGATGTTTGGTTATTGAGTATACTCTGCTGTTTGGGAGCTGAACCTGTAATATAATCAAGAAAGGTTACTTATTAAGCTTTTTAATAGCCCTCCATCTAAATGGCAAAATAATTATACATAAAACATTTAATCCATTGAAGCTTCTTCATTTTTAATGAAAACACTTGATAAAATTCAAACATTCATTTGAAATTACTCTGAAGAGACAGAAGGCTTATGTCAGAGCTACAAAAAGATCTAGTGATAGATTTAATAATTTCACTAACAATTCTAGCTTTAAACCAGAAGGCAAACTGTTTCAATGCCTGCATAATTATATAAACTAAGTAGAAGAAATGAAAACATTTCCAAGTTAAAAAAATTAAGATGTCCAGACATAATCGTATAATTAAATGCAGTAATTTATTTTCAATGACTTTATGCATTTCTCATTAATCACTTTTCCCACTAAGAAAAAAAATTACGATGACAGGTAACAATAGCTATTACCTGACCCATACCCTGCTCCATGTATACCTTTCCTTTGGGAGCAGAGAAATAAAAGGAATATTTCTCTCTTCTTCCCTCAGGAGTTTCATCTCCTATAACTGAGCATCCTTGTCTCACAACGAAAAAAATACACTGTAAAAATTTTTTTACAAGATTTCAAAAATAAGTGGGCAAAATGCATCATTTACTGAAATTCCTAAAGACAGACTCAATGATGAGAAAAATGAGTTACTGAAAGTAAAAGATAAAAACCTGAAATGGAAAAGCACAAACAGTAAAGCTTGAAAAGTAAGTTGCTACCACCACCAATGCAATCAATTCCTTGAGAAACACTTTTCCAGGGCCAAGGATTTAGCTCAGTGGCATAAATAAGCATCTGCCTTGCAAGCGCAAGGTCATGAATTTGATCCCCGGTATGGGGGGGGGGTACTTTTCCAGAGAGTTAAGTAGCAAACAAACAAAATAAGAGATACAAAACAAAAGAACTTTTGACAGGCAAGGTGTCCCCAGCCACTTGGGAGGCTGAGGTAGGAGGCTCACAATTAAGGCCGAGTTGGGGATCTTAATGGGACACAAAATTTTAAGCAAGGGCTGGGGGAGTGAGTGTTACTGTATGAAAGTAGTACAACGGTGTTTAGATCAGTCAACAGACACAGTCCACCTGAACTGACCATAACCATGGTAATCCAAATATGAAAAATATAGCAGTGGTGAAGAGGAATTTGACAGGTCTATTTGGTATGAGTTTTCTGTAATAGCAACAAAATGTCACCAAACATCAAATAATATCTTCAAAGTATTACCTGGAAATTTACTTTCTTCTGTATCAATTTTTGTTTGATGGAGCAGAGTTGAAATAGCAGCAGTGTTTTCTACTGGACTGTTCCCCAGTTTGGATTCCAAACATAAGCTGAAATTCTAAACAAATTTAATTTGAGACTTTTACATCATCATTGAGGGTTATCCCAACATACTTTCAGTAATTTTAGAAAACTAAGGAAGTAATACTTTACAGTTGGCATAGCACATAGACATGCCTTAAAATTTTCTTTATTGTTTTGCACAAGCTACCCTCCCTTTTAGCAACTTCATGCTACATTTTTTGATCCTACAGATAAATTCCAGTTACTGGCTCTATACATTTTCTGAATTTCAAGCCTAGACTCTAATATGGTACAGTCACATTTAACAACTGAGCATCTTACATGCATATGAATGTGTTATAAGCATAAATTACAAGCCAGATTTCAAAATCTTTACACAGAATGTGTAATTTTTTTTAAAGTTACGTTTAAATGATAGCATTAACTGGTCATATACAGAAATGAGACTACAGTAAATCCCGAACAATGAACTAGTTCTATTCCAAGAATCTAAGCTAATTCATTTGTAAACTGATACAGTAAAGTCTTACACAGAACACCTGTGAATCTTATAGTTTACCTTGTGAGAGTTTGCAGCTCAAATGTTTCTAAGTTGGGGACTTACTGTGGGTTTTTCTGTTTTGTTTGGTTTTGTTTTTGCTGCCGGGGATTGAACTCACGACTCTGCACTTGCCAGGCAGGTGCTTATGCCACTGAGTTAAATCCCCAACCCCTGTGTTTTTATATGACAAAGTAAAATTAATTTCACCTGTTTCTTTTTAATTCATTAATGCAATAGGTAATTTTAAAATATCCACATGGCTTACATATTTCTACAAAGATATTGCTGACCTAGAATACCTTTCCATCTGAAAAATTTCAACTCATTACTCAAAAAATTAACTTCTTCCATCTGGGTATGGTGGTGCACTCCTGTAATTCCAGCACTCTGGAAGGCTGAGACAGGAAGATCACAAGTTCTTGCTCAGACCGGGCAACTTAGTGACTTAGGAAGACCCTCTTTCAAAAAAGCGGGGGGGGGGGAGATGTAGCTCAGCATAAAGGCCCTAAGTTTATTGTTTGGTACGGGGGAAAGACAGTGGGTCTGGCATGTAGTTCAGTTCACAGTATAGGTTTCAATCTCCAATACTTGCAGAGGGGAAGGCCTCTTCCATAATGCATTCTTCAATTTTCCCCAATTCCTATTTACCTATTTTCATGTCCTTATCACTTGCATAGTTGGAATCAGTTATTTGTTTAACTCATCCATAACTTTTTTATTTCAGTGGAAACGAAGTCTGACTATGTACTGTAGGCTGGCCTCAAACTCAGGGAGATACTCCTGGCTCAGGCTCCTGAGTGGTGAAATCACAGGTATGCACCACCACATCATCAATACCCCTTAAGAGTATGATAGTTAACTTTTTATTCCCAAGAGCCTCTAACTTAGAACCTTCCCAAAGCACTCAATTAGTAACACAAAATATACTCCAAATTCCATTAACACTAGCTATATTATCTTGTGGAAATGGAAATAAGAAAATTGGGAACAATTCAGTGTGTCTGTACTGTGACTGTTACAATGAATGTTTAAACATTGTTTTAAAAATAATAATAATAAAAACAAAGCAGAAAATAAGGATCAAGGATACAGCTCAGCAGCACAAGTGCCTAACTGGCAAGCACAAGGTCCCAAGTTTGATTCCAAGTAACCAAAAAAAAAGGTAATCTACAAAAACAAAGCAGAAAAAATTAAAAACAAGTGTCAGGCAACATAGCACACATTTGTAACCCCAGCATTAGGGAGACTGAGGCAGGAGAAGGATCACAAGGAGTTTGACTGAGGCCAGCCTGGGTTACATAATGAGATCCTGTCTCAAAAAAGAACAACAACAACAACAAAAAAGACGTATTAATAACGGCTCCAATCTCCATTAACAGGAAATAAGTTATTGATTTAAAAAGCCTATTATAAAATAATCGAGCTTCAAAATTCAGAAGTCATGTTACATGCTTAGTCACTTCTCAGTACTGCTAATACTGACATATGATCAATAAGAAAAAAAAAATGATGGCCCCAGAAAACGTTTTCAATGTTGTAAGGATATGGGTTTTTTTTTATTCATTTGCATTCTCAGATCTCCCCAAGCACAAATCTGAGTTCAGAAGCCAGCCAATTTCACTTTAAATTGTTGCTTCATCATTTAAAAATGTGACTAAACCTCACTTTCTTCACCTATAATACATGGATAATAACAGAACTCAAAATGTAGACTGAATCTGACAATTATATGATGATCTACTATAAAAGAGGCAGTATTCATAAAAAAATAAAACCTTATGGTGATTAAACCATGGTATCCCTCCCTAATGTTTGAGTGAAATCTGTTAGCAACTACTACAATGTAAGTTCCTTAAAGGCAAGAAATATAAACATCCTCTCCTGTAGTAGCATCTTGGACATGACAGGCAATCAAGCATGTCCTGAACTGATATGATAACCACACTTCCTGGTCAACTTATAATAGTAAGCACTTTGTTGATACTGGTAGAAAAAATGGAAAACTTCAAAGTCCTTCACACCAACTTCAGGAGCACATTTAATTTTGGAGACAAGGGAATAGAACAAAGAGGAAAGCACAGTCTTACCTTTAATACACTTCATTTTTTAAAGACCTTAAGTAACTTACAAAATTTTCATTTTTGCCAAATCTGAGTGGTACATAAAAAGGGTTGAGCTCTGCTCCATCCTAAACAGATACTTAAGAACTTCAAGAAATAGGATCTTTTGTTTTTTTAAGTGACACCGGGAGTGGAACTGAGGGCCAAGAGCAGCCTAGATCAACATTCTACCACTGAGTTAAAGGCCAATCCCAAAACATGAGGTTTTTAACACAGACACATATTTCTAAGAGCTTCATATAGTAAAAAACCATATCAACCGAAAGCACTGTTCGATAAAAGCAATGATACAGAAGCTCAGAGTTGCCCGCCATGGTGGTGTGCACCTGCACACTGGGAGCACTCTAGGCTGAGGCAAGAGGATCACAGATCCAGCCAGTCTGGGCTACAAAGCGAGACCCTGTCTCTAAAAAAGAGTACTGTGGTCTAAGTAAACATCTCTAATCTGATATGGTTTTAGCCAAAAGAACTAATTTTTTTTTCGTACAGGGCACCAAACTAATACCTCACACTTGCCAGGCAGGTGCCTACGCTGCTGAGCTCTATACCTGGCTCTGAAAAGGACTAAAGTCATGGATTAGATTTCTTATCTTTCTCCATTACCCACCTCTAGAGTTCTGAAAGGCATTTATGTAATGAGCAGTCACAAGACAATGCTACACTCTGATGTACTTTAAATTTTTGTTTTAGCCAGGCATGGTGGCTCACTTCTATAATCCCAGGACTCAGGAAGCTGAGGCAGGCAATTGTTGCAAGTTCGAGACCAGCCTGGGCTATAAAGTGAGCCCAAAGCCAGACCAAAAAAAAATTTTTTTTTATTTTTTTTAATCTATGAATAAAATGGGTTAAAAAATAAAAAATAAGACAATGCTATATAAAAAGCTACCCCATTTATGCAAGAGACCACAACTTTTTCACTCTTCCTTCCCCTTTTGGTGCTGGGGATCGAATCCAGAACACACTGCATGCCAGGAAGCACTCTACCACTGAGCTACATAAATTCCCAGACCTACAACTTGTTAGTCATACTAGTACTCTCTACCTTCTACTTCTAATTTCTACCATATGATAAAATTTTCCCCAACAACCAACTCTTAATCAATGCTTTCATTCTTATTTGTACAAAAAATACCTAAGAGTAAGTACTATAGGGCATCAATCCTCTTTAAGTTCACTTTGATTTTCAGCCCAGAAGAACAGACACTCATCTAGTTTTATGGCATGTGGCATAAATCCAGACTCATAACTCACTCAAATTTGCTTCCAGACTATGTCTCCAAGGAAAATAGAAATCATTCTCGACACTTGAGGTGACTTTTTTTCTCTATTCATGACTTTTTTGTTGAAATGATTTTCTAATGCTATACACAAAGAATGCTGGGCTGGGAATTAGAATACCTGTATTCTAACCCAATTTGTGACCCCAAAAATGACCTAAATCATATTCTGTTCTCAGTTTTCTCATTATGAAATTAAATAATTAGCCAAGTATAGTAGCACACAACTGTAATCCCAGATACTTTGGAGGCTGAAGCAAGAAGATCACAGCCAGTTTGGGCAACTCAGTGAGCCCAGGACTGGGAGGTGGGGATGGCATAGGGATACAGCAAAGTGAGGCCTTAGGTTCATTCTCCACACTGCAAAATAAATATACTAATCCAATAAATATGGTCAAGAAATGGAAATGTATTTCAATGGTACAGCACTCACCTAGCATGTATGAGAACCCAGTACTGTACTGAGGATAAAAATTAATACAAATGAAGAAGTTTTTCCCATCATGTATTACAGAGCTCCAGGATTCTATGCATATGAATTTTCTGCTTGTTAGTTTTATGCACTGGAATTCCACATAATTATTTACTTCAGAAAAAAAGGGACACAGCTTTTATAAAGTTACTTTCTCAAGACTAAATCATCAACATTTCTTCCTGATCTAAAACTAGTTTATTTTATACAATTTAAAAATTCTTGCCGGGGATTTAGCTCAGTGGCAAATAAGTAAATAAATAAATACATTCTTGAGCATGATAATTTTATCCTTAGACAAAATGAATTATTTGTAACTGTCAGACATTTCACTTGCTATCTACTCAAAATGGTCACACAAATCAAACAAGAAGGCATGCTTTTAAATTTGATTAGGTGGGGGGAAAAAGGTTGCTTTGTCCAGATAAAATGAATTTTAACATTCTGATCTGAATTGAGCCTAATTAGAACATTTCAGTCATTAAGAAATATATGCTCAGTCATTATAATTATAGAAAAACGAAGTATACCAGTGTGTTAAATTTTAAAAAGAGGTCTGGCATGGTAGTGCACGCCTGTAATCCTAGCACTCAGGAGGCTGAGGCAGGAGGACTGATGTGAATTTGAGACCAGGATGAGCTACGAAGTGAGTTCAAGGCCAGTCTGAACTGCACAGTGAAACCCTGTCTCAAAATGACTATAAATATATATATATATATATATATATATATATATTTTTTTTTTTTTTTTTTTTAAAGAGTGAAAATGAAATATAACAAACATTCACATAAAGGTGAAACACCTAAAGGAGTCACTAAGTTTTATGAGTACAAGAGTTGGTTAGTAATTTTATGTCTTAATTGTTAAACCAAAATACTGAAAAAGTATACCGGCAGGGCTGGGGATGCGTTTAGCGGCACAAGCGCTTGTCTGGCAAGCACAAGGTCCTGAGTTCCATTCCCAGTGCCCCAAAAAAAAAAAGCATGCAGGCACAACTGTCCATGGTGCAAACTGATTACCTTATCTGACGTTGACTCAAAAGGAAGTTTCATGTGATTATCCGAAGGCAAGTCAGGTTTTATTAAATTATTCAAATGACATTTTTCAGGTGCCCTTTTTGTGGCTTTAGTAGTTTCAACTGTTACATCATTAATTTTAACTTCTCCGGATTTAATTTCTTTCATTTTTTCCTGTTGGCAAGTTACATTTTTATGTTGTTTTGTCTCTAAAAATGTACTGTGTATCACTGGATGATGTATTTCTAAAACTGGAGATGAAAAACCAGTTCGTAATAAGCCTAATTTAGGATGAATTTGAGAGTCCGCCTTGTTTTGCTGCACAGAGTTAAACTTTGAGAGTTTAATTTTAGTCCAGTTGGAGTTCTTCTTGGATGAGCTGTTTATTCCATTTAGCATACATCTCACAGGCTTTGTTTTTCTACTGGGGAAAAAGCGATTACATTGCACATCCTGACCTGTCTCTTGCTGATGAAGTATTTGTCTTTCAACATCAGTCTCTTCCAATTTTTTTTTGGTAGGTATCTCCTCCTTTACACTTTCTACTTGGGAAGATTCTTTTTTTACCTCTACAGTATCTGACTCAATTTCACCAGCAATTTCTTCACAGAGCTGGAGAATACTACCTCGTTTGCTCTTTCCTGCTTGTTCCAACTCCTCTACACTTTGTTCAGGCACTGAAGGCGGTGCACTTTTTTGGGATTTTGTGCTAGTATTCACTTGTGTATTAACTGACTTCTTCAACTCATTCTTATTAGAAACCAATGAAGTAGCCACTTTTGATTTTTTTATCTCAGAATTTACAGGCACAAGTTTTGTTTCTTTCTGAGTGGTCTTCTGAAGACATCTTTCAGGTCCATGTATGCACTGAGAACTACAAGTGTTAGCTGTGTGATGTTCTATTTTGCGCTTTTTTCCTTTTGGAGAACTTATTACTTCATTAATTACTGAATTTTCATCCTCTTTAGAATCAGACTTTATTTCTAGAACTTTTCTTTTCATATGGTTTTTACTTGTTTTAATTTTATTTGACTTACTTTGAATATTGTTACAATGCTCTTTTCTTGTTGGTGGCAAACTCTGTTTAACAGCTTGAACTGGACCCTGAACATCTCTACTGCGCAGAGACCTTGTGGAACATTCTGTTAGCTGCTGTAGTCTTTGTGATCTCCGGTTAAGCTGTTCATTTGCTTTAGGGATTTCATCTAATTTTTTCTGACATAATTTTTTTTTTGTTGATTCTTGTTGTAAATGTCCTTTCACAGTTACCATATTTTTACAAATAGATTTAGTAGCTTTTTTATCATTGGAAGATGCCTTTGATGATCTCGTACTCATGCGTGTTCCTAATTCAGGCTGATTTATTTTACTTTCACTGGAAAATTTAACCAATGACTTCACATCTTCCTTTGAATCTAATTTTTTGATTGGACTGTTCTGAGAACCTTGAATTTCTATTTTTGAATTCTTATCTTCACTTTCTTTAGTAACATTAGAGGAATTTTCTTTTGACTTCTCCTGAATGGACATCACTCCCGAGTAATGTCTTCCTTTTCTGACTAGTTTTTCTAGAGGATTTGTGTGCCCTAGTGTGTGCAAATGCTGAGTATCTAGTATAAATACTAAGGAACAGGCCTTAAAAATAAATTTTAACTGATGCTGGCATACATTTTCAACAAATACCACTTTGCTTCAAGTAAGGTTTCTTGTCTGTCATAACTAGAACATGAAAAAAGCTGGCATAACTGCTAAAAGATAGCTGCTTTAGTTAGCAAGGCAACAGAAATTTGAAGAAAATTTAATTCTAATTTGATATTTTTAGTAGACACTTTTTATAAAAAAACTTAATTCACATTCAATCTGTTTTATTAACTTTTAATTAATGTTAGTTCCAGGCCTAGCCCTATTGCTGCAGGAGTTATTTATCATTGACCTGACTATTTTGACAAAACTGTTAAAATCTTTCTTCTTCTGAAGTCTACAGTTACTGAGTTTTGACTCATTTGAAACATATCTTATGGCTAACACATTTCCTTCCTTGTTTGTTGAGTCTGTTTGTTTGTAGTTCTTGTTTAATTTCCTTCGTTTAATAAAATACTCTATTGACACAGATTTCCTTTTGTGCTGCCATTTCTGAAAATTAAAAACAAAAATTAAAATTTTGTACAACCCACAAAATAGGGCAATGCTAATACTATTACAGAACCTAGATTTAAATAAAATCTAGTTCCTTTTGAAATATTTAATCTGTACACTCAGAATGAAGTATCAAAAATACATTCTTATGAACAATTAATTACTTTCATATAAACAGAATAGTTGAAAATCAGTCTGTTCTTTGATATTTACTTACAATTCTTTTCCCACAAGACAGAATAGATGTTTCAGCCACCATAACTCATGAAAATTTGATAAAACCATTCCTTATAACCTGCTTTTAACACATAAACAGCACCTAAAAGAAAAAGTATTTTTAAATGTTTAAAAAGACAAAAAAAGGGGAGGGGATAATCAACACATTTACCTTTTACCAATCCAATGTAATATGTCGTAATTCTGCCTTATCTTACCATTATTCTTATTTTTAGACTTCACTTTTCTTTAAGACAGGGTCTCACTATGTAGTTCAGGTTGGTCTTGAACTCAGTATGTAGCCCAAGATGGCCTCAAACTCACACTGATCCTCCTGCCTCAGTCTCCCAAGTGCTGGGATTACAGCTGTGCACCACCACACCTGGTCACATTTTACACAGCACTGAATTTTAGTGTTTCTATCATGAAGTAAACTATGGTATACTGCACCCAATGAAGTAGTATACAACCATTTTATGGAAGAAAAAATTTAAATACAAAAAATAATTCATAATATAAGCATAAAATCAGCTAATTAAAATCTTTTTGAGAAAAAACAGTGTATAGAAAAACAATGACACACAATTAAAGAAAGCAGATTCAAGTGTAAAGATTTACCTCTATTCTCATACAAAACACACTTGAAAAATAACAAAACAGACAGAGATATAGCTCAGTGGTATAAGTGCCTGCCTGGCAAGAGCCATGTCATGAGTTCGATCCCCGGTACCAAAAAGAAAACAAAACAAAAATAACAAAACAATAGCGAGACACAGTGGTACATACTGTAATCTCAGCTACTCTGAAGATTAAAGCCGAAAGATTGCAACTTCAAGACTAGCCTAACTCAGCAAGGCCCTCTCTCAAGTTAAAAGAAATAAATAAAAAGAACAATGGTTCAATTCCTAGTACAAAAAAAAAAAAAAAGCCAAGAAGAATTAAAAAAATATATATCAACTAAGACAAAACTAAAACCATTAACTTGAAAGATAAAAATAGAGCAGATAATAAAAATTTAAAAGTATGGAAGCTACATTTCAAGTCTGCTATACACTAACCTTTAAGGTGTTCAACAACCAAAGCATGGAAATCAAAGCAACCAAAAAAACAGCCAGTATTTCTGCCCCTTGCCATCCAAAGTCTCCAGGACACAGGGGACCATGCCTAAAAGGACCCTGCAAATCCAAAGAGCCATCCAACCTTCAAAGCAGAGGGCTATTTGGTGCTAGAGAACAGGACTATACCAATGTACATTCTACAAAAAGAACAGCCACTATAGAGGGGACTGTCTCAGTGCTCTAAATAAGACTACGCCTAGCTAGTAATATAAAGATAACACAGCTAGTAAAGGGAAAAACTAGAGAGGCTAAGAGGCTTCTCACAAAACCCCAGTAAGCCGTGAGGAGTCTTAACTGAATTTGACAAATATACAGATTAATTGTAATTAACAGAGGTCTTTGACTTGGTCACGTATCTGGAAAATGGGTTATCACAGCCATAACAAGGCCAGGGATTTGGCTTAGCAGCACTCAGTTGGCACACTCAAGGTCATGAGTTTGATTCCTGGTGTCAAACAAACAAAAAAACCCCACAAAACACACCTATAACATCTTAACCTTCAACCATAAAAACTTCTAAATCCCTAGTCCCACTAATTTTTCCAAAATGTGACTTACAGTCAGTCTTAGTTATTGTCAATGCTATTTTAGGGTAGAGTATCCCTTGGATTTTTTTTTTTCCTAAAAAGTAGTTTGTTTATAGGTATACATACAGGATAAAAATGGCAATATAAAAAATGTAAACAGGCCGAGGATGCAGCTCAGCAGCACAGTGCCTGCCTGGCAAGTATGAGTCTTCAGTTCAATTCCTGATACCAAGAAGAGGGGGATGAATGTCAATATAAATATAAATGTCAATATAAATATAAATATAGTCTAGCTGTTAAATATTGTAACTTTCATTGTATAAACTTTCTGTTATCTACTTCAGGCTTTGTATGTTTAGATCCACTACATGGATCTTTGGATCTACAAAACAGATTCAAAATACCAGTAATACAAATTTTAACAGCCTATACCTATGTAACTGTCTTCTCCAGTTTACTTCTTCCAGAATCCACACTTTTCAATCGTATATAGTTCAACTGCCTTCTGGACCTGCTGCACAGCCCTACTTAAATCTTGTTGATCAAATAAGATTTCAGGTTATGAAAATAGCCACCCACACCTAACAATCATCTCAGCTCAGAGCAGTTATGGATATAATCACTTCATCCCTGTCAATCAATTTAACTTTGCTAGTTGTCAAGGAAAACTTCAGCAGCCCTCCATTAGCAGTGAAAAAGATTAAAACTCTTAACAGCCTAACTCTGGGTTCAAACCATGCAACAACAACGGAGCTCCAGTTAAACACATCATGTTAGGTAAGCAGTTTCATAAGGCAGCAACAAACTTTTGATGTAAAACTCATTCATTTCTCCCCAAGAGTCTCAACCCATCTTCTCCAAAAGGAAAAGTAACAAAAGTAACTGATCTGGAAAAAGAAAAGGAAAGATAGATACATATGGATTTCCTTATCATCTTCTCTAAAGCTAAAGGTCTAAGGAACTGGTCTTACTGTAAACATGTAATTTTGAACTCAATGCAAGTGTTCCAGGAAGATCTGCCAAGGGATACAGGAAAAGACATCATGTAATTGTTACAGGCAGCTGAACAATTACATGATAGCAGAACAGTTAGAAATATTACAGGCAGTCTGATAGGGCTAGGGCCTTGAAGAAACTGGCACAGAGGACCAGATGATCTCGGAGCAGACACACACCTCTTGCTGTGGGCCAGCTCTCAAGACAAAATGCAAGCACACCCTTAAGTATAATCTTTAAGGATTAAGTCTGGATCACCTTATGCCCACTTTGCAAATTCCCATTTCCCCACCTTTGAACCATCTAATCTCATGGTTTAACTCTATAAAAATGCCTGGAAAAGACAGAGTATTGGGCAACCCATTCAGGACCCCTTTCTGTTTCTCTTCAGACAGAAGCTTTCTCTCAAATATATTCTACTCTTCACCTCCATTGTTCTTAAAATTCATTCTTTGATTTTAGAGAACACGAACTCGTGGGCATAGTAGGTCAGGAGTCTCATTCCCCTATATCATAATCACCTTTGAGGCCTAGAATCTTTATTTCCACATTCTCAAACCCTCATAAAAAACACCAATCTCAAAAAAAAAAAAAAAAAAAAAAACACCAATCTCCCACTCTGGTTATATGATCCCTCTCTTGGAAACTCACCACTGTACCCACTGGCAGCATCCCTTTATCTAAATAAACTGTCTTATCTATTAAAAAACAAAAACAAAAACAAAAACAATGGGCACTACAAAGAAGTATAATTAGCTGACCTTGCAAGAAAACCTGAATCCCAAGCTAGAAACACAGAAAGTTGAGAAGCCATTCTGTTCTTAATACAGAACTCACCAAAATTCAGGAATTAACACTACCAGATTCCACAGATGAAAATGAGACCCCAAAAAAGCACACAGATGTGCAGAATGCCATCCCAAGTACTAGCACTCACAACACTGCCCCTGAATCAACCCTGATGTTGCCAGCAGTGAAACAAGAGTGCAACAAAAGGCCACTAGTGTGGGAGCTCCGCAGGCACAGCTGACTGATAGGTGGTGGTGCAAGTTTGTAATCCTAGCTCTTCAGAGGCTAAGGCTAGAGGATGTGAACTACACAGGAAGACTGTCCACACACATGCACACATGCACACACACACACACACACAAAGTATATACAAACACAATCGAGTTATCACACAAACAACAAAGAAACATAGGTATACACCAAACTGACTATGAAAATGCCTTCTCACCCCCAACCCCTCTTTTCTACTCAAAGGTTATCAGAAGACAGTAGCCAAGCCTATGAGTAAAGAAATCTCTAAGAGTGGGCTGGGGATTTAGCTCAGTGGCATAAGTGCCTGCTTGGCCAGTGCAAGGTCATGAGTTCAATCCCAGGTACAAAAAAAAAAAGAAATCTGTAAGGTAGATCAAAGGGGGAAAAAAAGACCACTGAGATATCAAACAGGAGAAAAAAGCAATAAAATCAGAAAGCCATCCATGGAAGGCCAGCAGACCAATAAGCAGAGTTGTAAAACACAGAGAAAAGCACTGAGAAAACAAGAACTCATTAAACATTTCTAGAGCTGTAAGAGAAGTTCCCAGATTAAAAGAATCAGATATGATGGTACACAGCTGCAATCCCAGCTATTCAGGAAGCCGAGGTAGGAAGATCAAATATTGGAGGCCAGCCTGGGCAATTTAGCAAGACCCTATCTCAAAAGGTAAAAAAAGGATATGTGGGTGTTTATCAGTGTTCCCTGGGCTCAATCTTCAGTACCACAATAAATCAATCAATGGACCAAGAGTATCTACCCACAATGAAGGGGAAAAAAAGCACATGTAAAGCCAGGAGTGTGTTGCGCGTGATAAAACATACCATGGAGGGCTGGGGTTATAGCTCAATGGTAGAGCACATGACTATAATCCCATCATTCTAGAAGCCTGAGGCTAAAGGATCAAAAATTGGAGCCCACCATAGACAACTTAGTGAGACCCCACTTCAAACACTAAAAAAGGATAGGGATGTGGCTCAGGGAAAAGACCGGGGCTCAATGCCCAGTACTGGGAGAAGGAGGGAATACAAGGAAAGAAAGAAAAAAAAAAAAGTAAAAAGAAGAAAAAGGGGAGGGCACCAAACCAAACAAGCAAACCTTAAGGATAAAAACATGACCTTCAAACTTCAGTAGGAGAAAACCTACCAACACCATACACAAAAGATTAGCTATCGGAATTACAATTCAACTCTCAATACTAACACTGGAAGCAAGATGATGCAAAAATTCTTCATGTACAGAAAGCAAATTTTGCCTGATACACAACTGAATGCCCAAACAATTAACAGTAAGTCTAAAACAGACACATCGGTGGGGATGAAGCTCAGTGAAAAGGCACTTGCCTACCATGCTCGTACCACAGTGGATAAACCAAATAAATGAAGATATTAATTAATTACACATATTTCAGACATGAGGTGTCAAGAATTGTACGTCCTGCACATCTTTCTCTGGAAGCTACTAGAGAATACATACCACAAAATAAAGTGTATTAGAACAAATCGTGGAGGGATGAGGTTGCAGCTCAGTGGTAGAGCACTTGCCTAGCATGTGCATGGTCCTGGGTTCAATTCCCAGTATCACTGAAAGAAAGGAAAGAAGGAAGAAAGGGGAAAGAAAGAAAAACCAAGGTGAATGAAGAGAAGGAAGTTTAGAAGCCAAAAATGAGAAAAGATTGCCCAAGCGCCTCTATTGAAGTCTGTATGAGTGTATCTTGGTAATAATAACTGAAAAGAAATTTAAGGGTCAGGGATGAAGCTCAGTGGTACAGCACTTACACAGCTCACACAAGGCAATGGGGCTTGATGCCCAACATCTTTAAGAATAAAAAAGATTTTTTATAAGAATTGTGGTGGGGCCAGGGATTTAGCTCAGCAGCATAATACTGCCTGCTGGCAAGTGCTAGATTGTAAATTTGTTCCCAGGTACCAAAAAAAAGAAAAAAGAGAATTGTGCTGGGCTCAGTGGTACAAGCCTGTAATTCCAGCACTCTGAGAGGCTGAGACAGGAAGATCACAAGTTAAGCCTAGTCTGGACAACTTAGCATTACCCCGTCTCAAAAGAAAAAAAACAAAAACAACAGGTCAGGGATGTAACTCAGTGCAAAGGTCCTGGATTCAATTTCCAGTACCACACATACTGGAAATTGAATTAGATACTAATTCAATTAGTATTAGATACTAAACATTTTTTATTTTACTCATGCTAATGAAAGCAATGAGTCTAGAGTTGAAGGACAAAAAGTAATTTTGAGTTTATCCAAGATCATCAACTTTTTTGCAGTGTACAAGCCAACAGAAAGCACTGTACCATGTTGTATGGAGTAACATAGTTAAGTTTTTGACTAAATTCAACAAATAAAGCTCTATACAATGAGCTGAAATATATCTTGAAATATACAAGAAAATATCTCATGCCTCTTATATTAACACACATGCACAGGTACACACACAAGCAACTTGAAAGACTAACTGTGATTCATCCCTGCTGATATTAAGATTTAATTGCAGTAATTAATTCCAACACATCAACTGACAAATTAATAGAACAGAGATTCCAAAAATAGGCCTTAATGCACAAAGGGATTTAGTAACTATAAAACAGTATTCATTTCATTAATTTTGAATTAATGAAAAGATTACTTAACAATTGGAGTTAGGACAACTGGGTAGCCTATTTTGATTTATAAATAAGAAAAGGTACAGATAAAAATTTAACCATTAAAAACCACGACATTAGAGGTAGATGTGATAATATACACCTGAAATCTCAGCACTTGGGAGGCTGAGGCAGGAGGACTGCCAAGAGTTGAGGCCAGTCTGGGCTACATGGTAAATTCAAGGCCAGCCTTAACTATGCAGTGAGACACTGTTTAAAAAAAAAAAAAAAATCAAAAACCATCAAGTGTGGAAGAATTTTAGTATTTATTTTCAAAGAGGAAAAGGTCTTTGAAGCCTTGTCACCAAATTCAGAAGACTATTTTGAAGGACAAAATTGGGGGAAGCTGAGTGTGGTGGCACATGCTTGTAATCCCAGCACTCAGGAGGCTGAGGCATGAGGATCATTGCAAGTTTGAGACCAGCCTGGGCTACAAAGTGAGTTAGAAGCTGCATAGGGAGATCTTGTATCCAAAAAAAAAAAACCTTGAGGGGAAAATACTGGCAAAAAATAGCAAAAGTAATCCCTAAAATAGTGATGGGGGGGGTGGCTGGTATGACAACAGAAAATGTACATTAGAACCAAAACCAAAATATCACTTGCACCTATTGGAATGGCTAAGGATGAAGAAATTTAACAACAAACACAATCTTGGCAAAGGTTTATGTCAGATACTCTCACATTATTTCAGGTGATTAACCCTTATGCAGGACTATTTAGAAAAATTATAAATGCCATACTTCAAACAATTTAATTTCCAGGACTTTTCTTACAGATACACTCAAACAAATGCACAGAAAAAAATAACTAAATTAGTGCAACACTCTATAAACAAAGACTGAATACCCCTCCATAAACATTATTATACCACTGTCTATAAAATTGGTGCATTTACACAGAACACCACTCCATTATGCCAAAGGAAAATTAAGATTTAACTCAAAGGCAAAATTCTCAGCTTTTTTTTACATTTGTTTCATTTTTTAATTATTTTTTATTTTAAAGAGAATAAAAAAGAAAACAAAATAGAACAAAGCATATCAGAACAGAACAATGCAAGCAACACAGCACTTCACAACAAAACATCAACAGTGGTTACCATGTCCCTTGTTTTCTTTCAAATAGTTAAGCATACCTTCACACACAGTAATAGCAAACATAACAAAATAGTATAAAACCATTCAAAAGAATGAAAGCATTAGAGGACTTCAACACAGGAAATGAACAGTGGCTACTATAATATCTCATTTTCCTCACAAAAGTTGTCCATACTAATACACATAATAAAACCAAATAAAACACAACAGGATAGGACCAATCAAAATAGAAGTACAAAAAGCATGACAAGACTTCAAAGCAAGATGATGGGAAATCAGCAATGGCTATATATCTCATTTTCTTCAAAATAGCTGTTCATACCATCACACATAATGAAATCAAACAAAACAGAATAAAACCAATTAAATGAAAGCATTATAAGACTTCAAAGCAATATAACAGGAAACCAAAATTACCATAATATGTCCCATTATATTCAAAACAGCTGCCCCTACTATCAGACAAGAGTAAAATCTAAAACAAAACATAACAAAACATAACAAAGCCAACCCTAACAAAATTGTGAAAATAATACAAGAGTTCAAGACAAGACAATAAGAAATTAACCATAGTTACTACCTTTCCTTTCCAGGTGTTTTTTCCCTTATCACTCTTATAATAACTATTTTGCTCTTGGAACCCATTAACTCCTTCTGCTTCTTATGCTAGGGTTCACGTGTATGAGTTTGAAGCAGTGTATGAGTTTGAACTGCTTCACCCATGAACATGATCTCCAGTTGCGTCCATTTACCTACAAGAGCCTTGAGATTATTCTACTTTATAGCTGGGTAAGCTTTCCAATGCATGAAAATATCCTCTCTTTCTTATCCATTCTGTGGTTGATGGGCAAGTTACTCTTGCTTTTTTTTTTTTTTTTTGGTCTCCTGTCACTTGGAAAAATTGTTTTCTCTTCCTTTGATTTTCAGACTATGAATTTCCTTTCCAGTTAAATGTTTCTTATATACAGTGTATCGATGGATCTTGTTTCTTGATCCATTCTCCCTGTGTTTCTTTTTACTGCTGACCTGGGTACATTAATGGTTACATGTTTTGAGAGTCTCCCTACACAGTCCAAGGTGGCCTCAATTTCACCATGACCCACTGCCCTCTGCCTCCCTAGCACAGGGATTACAGATACACAGTACACCAATCACCACATCCACAGGTGTTTTTATTTTGGTTTTTTCTTTTTTTTTCTTTTCTTTTTGTGCCAGGGATCAAACTCACAACCTTGAACTTGCCAGGCAGGCGTTGTGCCACTGGGCTAATATCCTCTGCCCTTCCACGGGCTTTTTATACAGAAAGTGATGAGCTGCTTTTAAAATTTACATAGAAACCATATATAAGAGCCAAAGCAATCTTTAAAGCATAAAGTTGAAATATTGGCACTAGTCAATTTCAAGATGTACTATAAAGCTACATAATCAAAACAGTATAATACTAACAAAAGAACAGAAATCTAGTACTCGGGAGGCTGGGGCAGGAGGACTGCCATGATTCCAAGGGCAGCCTAAGCTACACAGGGAGTTCAAGAGCAGCCTGAACTACGGAGTGAGACCTGTCAGAAAGAAAGCAAGAAAGAAAGGGAGAGAAAGAACAGAACATAGAGATCAACAAAAGCAAATATACAGTCATGATCAATTAATTTTTTGGCAAAGATGCAATGGCAAATCAGTAGAAAATTCTTTCTGGCAAATCCAATTGTATTTACAGGATATCCAAACAGTAAAAAAGACAATGACCCCTTACCAAAAATACTTTGAGATGGATCACAGACCTACATGTAAAACCATAAAGCTTTTCTTTTCCTTTTTTTTGAGACAGAGGATCTCACTGTGTAGTTCGGGCTGGCCTTGAACTCAAGGGCAACCCTCCTGCTCAGCCTCCCAAGTGCTGGGTTTACAGGCGTAAACATCTGACCTAAAATTTCTTAAAGGGGGACAAAAGTGAACATCTGTTGAGTTTCTGACAGATTCTTTAAGGCAGAACAATCCTAGTCATCTCATATCTACATAAAAAGTCTGTTCAAAATCTTCAAAAAACTTTATATGCTAATAACCAAAACCTGAAAACAATACAAAAGTCAGGTGAACTCATTAAGAAATCATTATCAATACAGAACTACTAAAAAGGGGAGGAACCCCAACTACGAATCCACGGAATACAGACTAACACAATCATCCAGAGTAGCAAAAACTAGAAACAACAGAGTACAAATTTTAAGGTTTTACTGTTTATGAAATTACAGAAAAAGCAAACTAACATGACAGAAAGCAATCCATCATTGCCTGGAATCAAATGTTAGAAAAATGAATTTTGGGGGAATGATGAAAGTGTTGTGTATCTGGACTATAGTGGTGATTTCCATAGATGTTTAAATCTCTGGGAAGCTGAGGAAAGAGATCTCACATTCAGGTCCAACCTGAGCAACTTACTGAGATCCTGTCTCAAAATGGGGGGCTGGGGTTTGCCCAGCTGGACTCAATTGTCACAGGGGAAGGGTAATATAGGGGATTGTCATTTTAAGAGGGTAAAGTATGTATAAGTTTTACTCTAGTGAATCTGCTTAATAAAAACCTGCTGTTATGGTTGATACCTTGTGTGAACTTGAGAAATTGAGAAATTGAACTAAGAGACTCAGTAGGGAGCCAGGATCCTTACTTTGTAAATATCCTCAGGCTGTGCAAGAGGAGGGCACAGAGATGGTGTGAGTGCTACACGCACGGGGCGGGGGGGAGGCGGGGGATGACTGCATACAATATAAGGAAGGAAAAGAGACCTGCTCTTCCCCTTTTTGCTGGCTTCTGCCTTGAAGTGTTACCCCAGTGCCATGCCAACCTGTCGTGCAGTCATCTGATTATAGACTGAAAGCTCCATCTAAATAAACTCTTCCTTCAATTTGGGTACTTTGCCCTAGCAAGGAAAAAAAGGTAACTAAGACACCTGCTAAAACTGATACAGTCCTATACCTAAGAAACAATAAACCGAAAAGAAAAGCATACAACAGTGTGTCTAGCATACTCCTCTTTGTGTAAAAAGGTAAAATAGATGCTAGGAAGAAGCAAACATGGAATCATGTTTGTTTATGCACATATAGGTATAGAAGGAGACAAAAAACTAGTAACAGTGATGATTTCTGGAAAAAAAAATAGGACCAAGAGTTAGTAGTGTGAGAAAAGCTTATTTTTCACTATATATCCATCTAAATGCTTTATTATGTAGACATATATCAAAAAATTAAAGTAGACCAAGCATGATATACTCTTATAATCCCAGCATCTGGAAATACACTATAAACTGAAATTCTCTATAAACGGATACCTAGAATACACTAGACTATCAGGTGGAGTAGCAAACCGCAATTGGGAGGGTGCAACATCCAAGCCCAGCCCAGATGACTTAATAATTTAGCACAACTCTCACTCAAAATAAAAAGGCTGGATACTTACCTGCTTGGTGCAAAGGCCTTGGGTCCAATCCCCAGTACCACAAAAGAAGTAAAAATAAAATATATATATAATTTCATTGCCCTAAAAATATAAAAATATATTTGGTATACTGACTAATCCTTTTGGAAGACACAGTTTAAAATTATAAAAATATAAGCCACTCACCTTGAGATAGAAATCATGTGTCACTTTTTAAGTTGACTGATGATGCATCTACTGAAGGATTCTTCTAATTACTATCTGTATATTTGGGAACCTTTAAAAAAAAAAAAAGTTCTGTAACTAAACTACAATAAACTATTGAAAAATCCATGTAGTATAAAACAGAATTCTCTATAAACTGATACATTAAAATACCTTACTCTACTGGTAAAGTGGTACATGCCTATAACCCCATCTACTCAGGAGTCTGAGCCAGGAGGACAGCAAGTTCAAGGCCAGGTGAGGCGATTTACCAACACCTTTCATAATAAAAAATTTTTTTTAAAAATAGAAGGTCTGGGGTTGTAGCTCCATGTTACAACACATGCCTAGTATATACTGGCCCTTTGGTTTAATCCCAAGTACCAAAAATAATAAAACTTAAACTAAACAATGGATAGCATAAACAAAATTTTTATGGAAAATGAGATAATATAGTAGCCATTGTCCACCTTTGGTTATTCGGTTCAGAATGCCTTGCAATACTTTCATTCTCTTGAGTGGTTTTATTTTATTTTGTTATGTTTGACATTATTGTGTGTAAAGCTAAACTCAACTATTTCAAAGAAAGAGACATTACGATAGCTACTGTTAATATCCAATTGTCTTGTTGTGAAGTGCTATGTTATTACATTGTTCTATTCTGATCTGCTTAGATCTGTCCTCTTTTGTTTTATTCTCTTTAAAAATTTTTTTTAAAACTAAACAATGGTTTAGTGGCAATTTTTCAGTTAAATAATGCAAAACATTACTTAACTGCAACATGGTCATCATCTCAATCTCGTACCATACAACAGAACTAGTGTTTCTTCGAAAATAATCACCTCTGCCAGGGATGATGGCACATACCTATAATCCCAGCAGAAAGGGACACTGAGGGAGGAGGATCACAAGTTTGAGCCCACCCTGGACAAGTTAGTGACTTAGCAAGACTGTCTCATAATAAAAAATTCCACCATATAATTTTGTATGTTTGTAACTAGGGATTGAACTCATGACCTCACACTTGCCAGGCAGGCACTTAAGCTACTGAGCTAAATCCTCAGCCCCTCAAAATAAAAAATAAAAAGGGCTGTGAACATAGTTCAGTAAGAAGGCCTTGGCTTCAATCCCAATACTAGACAATAAGAACAATCACCTCCTTCTGCTCCAAACTGCTCTCTCTAAATAAGAGGTATACTTTTCTTCCTGACTGACGCTAGGCTTGGGCTTGGTGATGGATATAGTGTACTTCCTTGACCCTATATCCTTAGCCACCTTATGGCCTCCCCCAGTGGGATATCAGGGAAACAAGGCAAACAGGGTTTTATTTTTGTGTATCTGGGCTTGCCCCCTTGTACCTCTGCTATCACCACAAGAACAGTTTCACAAGGAAATTCCTATTCCTTCAGCTTACATCCCCAAATAAACACAAGACAGAATTAAATCAATCTCCAAAAGAGGGGCCAAGCCTAATCTACAGTGAGAGAAGACTTAACTACACACATTAAAATGAGCGTCCGGTCAAACCTAAGCAAACCATCTCTGGCCACAGCTGCTCTACAGATCTATAAGCAAGACTGATATTTTAAGGTTCTGAGTTCTAGCTGAGCTACTCATACAGCAAGGGCTGACGTAGATTAATTTTTCCAGGACATTCCAAAGATTAAGTCTCTCGAGAATACACTGAAAAATTACCAAAAGCCCTTTTAATTTCTTGTATAAATTTATCACTAAGAATTTTAAGACCAGTTGTGATTGCACACACCTAAGATCCTAGCACTTTGGAGGCTGAGGCAGAATTGCTGCAAGCTCATAGCCAGCCTGCGCTACAAGTGAGTTCAAGGCCAACGTGATATGCACAGTGAAACGCAGTCTAAAAAAAGACAAAAACCAATCAAATAGCTTGATACCGTCACACACCTGTATTCTGATCTACTCAGGAGGCCAAGACAAGGAAGATGCACCATGTGTGGGGCCAGCCTGGGAAAAACTGAGAGACTTCTGTCTCTTAATAACATAATAACAGTAATCAGTTTATTTTACTCTTCTTTTGAATTTCTAAATATTTTAATATAACAAGTGAGTTGACAGATGGGACTTACCCTGAAAAAGAAGTAAAGCAACACATATACTTACAGTAATCATCAATGCCTGGTCAGATAGACCAGGGGCCAATTGATTTTACTTTGCCCCATACGCTAAGTCATCACTCATCTAGCATTATACAACCTCATAATGCTTTGTCTATTGCATACAATCTTGCCAGCAAGGACCAAAATGAATTCTCTAATCTGTTCTCAAATTGACCTGATTCCCTCTGTAACTTACAGCTAGTTTATAGCAAAAGCTGGTTGGGGAAGTAGGTATGACCTGCTAATGACAAGATCCTGGACACATATGCAGAGCAGGTTCCAAAGCCCTACACATGGAATTCTCAGGAGAACTCAAGCAAGTTTTTAATAGGACAACCTGGACCTAACATCAGCCTGAATGAAGCATGGGATCTCAGTACCACCTCTCAGGACCCAGATGTAGATACACAACACCTCTCACTGAAAACTACAGAACAGTACTTAGAAAAATTAATGATGTCCTAAATAAATGGAGAGATATGCCATGCTGATTCAATATTCTATTCTTTCCTTCTTTTTGGCAGGGAGAGGGGTGTGGGAGTGAATAGTACTGGAGATCAAATTCAAGGCCTCTCATCTACTAGACACCGTCTCTCCCACTAGGCTATACCCCAACTCAAGGTTCAACATTCATAACACAGAGCCATTCCTCCCAAACTATAGGTCCCTCCTCACCTACAGATTGAATATATTTCTGACTAAATCTCAGCAAACTTTTAGGGGGCTGGAAGAGTAGCTCAAGGATATAGTACTTGTCTGGCATGCACAAGATAGCATATATTCCCCAGCAGCAAATAAATTTCAGCAGACTCTAAAAATCAAAAAAAGATTCTAAAATTTATATGGAAATGATAAAGTGAATTTTGAAATAAAATGACAAAGTGAGAAACTATAATTACAAGACTGTAACACTGAAAAAGGACAAATCAGAGTCCAGAAACATATGCACTTAAGTAACCAGATTTTTAACAGACAAAATGGTTGAACAGATGATTCACAGAAAGTAATTTACAAATAGCAATAACATAAGACACCAGGCATGATGGCACATGCCTGTAATCCCAGCACTAAGTAGGTTGAGACAAGAGAATTGCTGCAAGTTCAAGGTCACCCCTGAGCTACATATTAAGACCACCTCCAGAAACAAACAAGAACATGAAAAAATACTCATCATCTGTTGGGGAGCAAGAAATATGAAATATTCTACTATGCTAGGGACCAGCTGTGTGATCTTACTTTAGGAACAGAGAAGTATGCAGAAGTCTGCATGCTTCCTGGTTTCCTAGAGAAAGCTCATAACCGCAGCATTCCTAACACAAGATAATAACATCTGTTGAGAACAATCTCAAAAAAGCAAGCATACTAATATGGAGCAGGACTTGTTCTTCATTTCTTTGCCCACCAAATACTACAGTTGCTGTTCCATGAAAAGAACTACCCCTTCCCCTGTGCTTCTCCTTGCTAATAGAAGTGGGTCAACTGCAGAGATTGTTGTGATTGTCCACTAGAGGCAAGTTCCTCCCAATCGCCTTGTACCTCGAATACCGTCTTTTGGCTTTATTCCCCTCAGTTCCCCCACTCAGACCCTAGCAGTCATCACTAAAAGGAAAATGCAAATCAAAAAGATACATCCCCCCAAACCCACCAAAATGGCTAAAATTACAAAGACATAATCTAGTACTCATTGAGAGGGTCAAATATTATCGAACTATTATAACACTGTTGGTAAGATACACAAGCACACTTTGGAAGTTTGGCAATTTGTTATAAATTAAACACATGCCTTTTCTGTGATGCAGAAATTTCACTCCTAATTCCTTACCCAAGAAAATAAAAATATGACCAAAAAACATTCTGTGCCTAAAGGTTTGTTGGTTTGGAACAAAATCATGGAAATATGGATGTAACATACATCCATCACTACACACAAAAACAAACTGTAGTATTTTCATGCAATGAAATAATACATACAATAAAACAAGTATGCTGTTTGTGCAACAATATGGAAGGAGTTCAAAAACACCAAGTGGTATATACTCAGCAGTAGAACACCTACTTAGCTTGCATGAGGTCCCAGCGTTGATTCCCAGCACCACAAAGTATTTAAAAAAAAAAAAAAAAATGGTGAGGGGAGCAGCAGCAGCTAGGTATGCTGGCACATGCCTGCAAATCCAGCACTGTGGGTGGTAAACACAGTAAAGACATAAATTCAGGTCCAGACTGGGCAATTTAACTAGATTTTGTCTCAAAAATAAAAAGATGTAGCTAGCTCAGAGCAAAGGCCCTGGGTTCAATACCCAGTTCATGAAAGAAAGAGAGAGGAGGGGAAGGGGGAGGGGGAGGGGAGGGGAAGGAGGGAGGGAAGGGGAGGGGGGAGACGAGACGAGGGGAGACGAGATGAGGGGAGACAAGACTGGGAGTTAGAAAAAGACTCAACTGGATTTCAAGGATGTTTACATACACCAAAACTCATCAAACTGTATAATCTTAATCTATTCATTAAACACAAAACACCTCGAAAACCACCTTGCAGACTTCTTATGGGCAGGACACACTAACCAGGCCACACTGCTCAAAGGGCTGCACTCCAGGCCAGCAGGCTCCCCCACAGCACCCCTGCAAGCAAGCCGATCAGGAGCTGGGAGGAGCATACCACAAGGGTCCACAGGGAAAGGCTGCAAGATCACAGGCCTTAAAGCCTCGACCACAGCACCTTCAAGGGACCTCATAAAGGACAATGCAAGTGAGGCCAAATAAACACTGGAAGGCAGCTTGAGTTACTGTCACTGTGCACAGGCACAAGTTCCTCAGTCATAACCTGGCCAAATGCAGCGCCCAGGCCAGCAGGACAGGTGGGTAAAGAATGCAGCACCCAGGCTCAAGCAGAGCTAGAGAGGGAAGAAGGAAACAAGGGGTAGAGGAGAGCAAGTAAGGGAGACAATGAGCCAAGATGAGGAGGAGCATGAAGATGAGAACAAAGATGACTAAGAAATGGAGGATGAGCAAGAAAAGCAAAGGAGCAGGGAAAAAGGCTCTGAGGCAGGAGAAAAGGAAGCAAAAAGCAAACTTGATTATACATAGAAATGGAAGCAGAGTGGCCAAGAGGAGGTGTCTGGACCATAGGTTTAAACTGCAGCTTATCTATGTGCTGTATCCACTCACTGGAGCCCTATATATAGCCTTCTAAGAAGAGAAAGTATTAGACACTCAGAGCATAGGCCTTGAAATCAGGACACCTAGCTTTCAAATCAGATGACTGAGTGTGACCACATTCATTTTTACTTCCAAAGCTAGTCTGCTCTGCTTGTTGGGAGCTGACCTTATTCACCCATTTTGATTGAACTCCTTGGAAAATGATATGCAAATTCTGAACTTTGACCTGTGAAAAATACATGTACACACAAAATCCAGTATACGACTTCTGAAAAGTTGCAAACTTCTGGTTTCTGGAAGTTGTTAACTTAAGCCTAGGCTGACAAGGCAATCCTCTGGCTTCTTGAAAACATGGTGTGGGAGGAGCTAAAGATGGCCAATCAGTAAGCAACAAAATACAAAGCCTCCAGGGAGAAACAACTCATTTGCCAGAATAAAACACCTGGAGAGATCCAGAGAGAGGGAAATGGATCCACTTGACACAGGAAAAAATTAAAACGTAAAAAAGCACATCAAACACGTCAGGACTACAACTGGAAGAGCTAAAATTATGGGACACAGCCTTTTCACTGTGACCTGCCAAGTTTGCGCCGGCCTGAATGTGCACCAGCTTGAATCCACACCAGGCAGCAGAGCCGCCCAAACTCCTTCCTGCCGCCACTCACAGGAGCCACAGCAGCGCTGAAGTCCAGAGCTGGTGAGCCCAGCGGAGAGCAGAGCCAGCAAAGGGACCTTCATTAATCCACAGTCAGTGCTGGGAATAAGACCACCCCCACGGGAAGGGTGTGACCAACTGGGTGACATGTTGGAATCAGGCAGGAGGAGCCTGTACTGGAAGTGACAGTGACTTTAGTTAGTTGCTCCCTCCCCAAAGCTGATTCGTGGGATTTGCTTGGACTGGGTCACGCCCCTGGCCAGGACCCAATGAGCCGTCCCAAATTGATTCGCTGCGCCTAGCACGCACTAACCTGGTGAAGGCCCCTGAAGTTTGGCTGGCCCAGTGGGGAGAGGCCAGCATATGCAGCCCCTCCTTATACCTCAGTGATAAGAGCAGGCAGGAGAGGGCAGAGGTCCCTTGCCAGCATGTTTCACCGTGGCTGACAGGAGGGGGCTGGGACCAGGAGGCCGGAACCAAGACAGGAGAGAGAGGCAAGAGGAGGCCCCCAGCCCAGAACCCTGAGACCACTGATCCAGGAGAGGGAAAAACAAGGGAGACTGAGGGCAGCAAACATGCAACAGCAGACATGGCTTCAATGGACATTAAGAGATATCTTCAGGACCTTGTAGATGAGCTCAAAACTGAAATATTAAATCAGGTAAAGCAAGATATGAGTAGATTAATAAAAGAAATGCTAAGCATCTCTCAGGAAGATGCAGACAGAAGAAGGGAGGAACACAAAAACAGGAGAGAAACATTCGATAAAGAATATAAAGAAAATCTAGAATACATGAAGCAGATTCAAAGAGACTACGAAGAAATTAAAAACTCCATTGAAAGCTGGCAAAACTCCTTAAAAGAAACTAAGAATAGACTATCAAAACTTGAAGACAAGTTTGCAATGTGTAATCATGAAAGATCTCTTAAAAATAACAAGCAAACGGGCAGTAACAATGCAAAGGCTGGAAGATGACAAGAGAATCTACAATTTAAAAATAAGAAATGTGAATGAAGAAGCAGGAATACAAACAGGCAAATTACAAAGGCTATTCATGGAAATAATTAAGAAAAACTTCCCAAGCATGGGAAAAGAAAATGACATTCAGTTGTGTGAAGCATACAGAACTCCAGCCACCTACAACCAAAACAGAGCTACACCCAGACATATAATAATCAAGACATCAGAAATTCAATATAAAAACAGAATATTAAAAGCTGTCAGAGAAAAGAAACAGATTACCTACCAAGGTAAGCCCATCAAGATCATGACAGACTTCTCAACACAGACCATCAGATCAAGAAGAGCTTGGAGCAAAGTATTCCAAGCCCTGAAAGAAAATAACCTCCAGCCCAGATTGATGTACCCTGCAAAACTGTCACTAGAAATTAATGGAGAAACAAGATGCTTCCATGACAAAGAGGAACTGGGCGAGTTTGTGACCACCAATCCAACCCTACAGAGAATACTGA